>JAHDVE020007313.1:0-199685 GCA_022606495.2 Halesus radiatus | reverse complement strand
ATGGGGCCTAGGAATTTGCTGCCAAATTTTTAATTGCGCAAATCGGGTTGCGTAGGAGGAGACGCTCAGTTTGATACCCATATCGGCTACCCCTACCCCTACCCCTACCTCTACCCCTGCTCATACACCTATTCCTTCCCCGACCCCTACCCCACCCCTAGTGATTTTATTTCAATAAATGTGTTTTGCTTAATATTTTCCCTTAAAAATATGAGCCACAGCTTGCAAAATGGGGCTTTGGAGATAACTGCTAAGTTCAAGGCGAAAGTAAAAAAAACAGCGCTATATAAATTTAAAAAAAAATCAGAGAAAAAATTGTCCCTACATCTACCCAACTCCTACCCTACATCTACTCTACATCTACCCTACATCTACCCTATATCTACCCAACTCCTACCCTACGACTACCACGATTAAGTATGTAAAGAAAAGAAGAAGAATTTATTTTTTCAATATTAGAATTAATCGAGAAATGGGGCCTAGGAATTTGCTGCCAAATTATTAATCGCGCAAATCGGCTTGCGTAGGTGGAGACGCTCAGTTTGATACCCATATCGGCGACCCGTACCCCTACCCCTACTCCTACTTCTACCTCTACTCCTATCCCTACCCTACATCTGCCTTTCATCTACCCTATCCCTACTGTACCGCTATTCTTATTGAGTATTTATAGGAAAGAAACAGAAAAAAGCTTTCAGTATTAGCCTTTTCTCGCAAAAGAGAGCCAAGATTTAACTGTTCATATTTTCACCGAGATGCCCGGATCCGCTACGTCAATACGCGTATTTGATACCAATATCAGATATATTACGAAAGAAAAAGAATATCAAAATGAATTATTTATGAAATATCCGACTCTTTGATTTTCTGTGCTCCTGTGAAAAATCCATTAATTCCTTATTTTATACGCAAGTTATTACCCATTTAGAAGCCACAAAAAAATAAATATATTATGTCAATCTCGAAACAGATCTACATGCTCTTCGGATTCTGCCTATTTTGTCCGTTTAAAAAAAATGGCGCTATTTAAAATAAATATTTATTAAACAGCGATTTCAGTTTCTGCAACCTATTTCTCGTACGTTGAAAAGAATAAATTCAAGATATCGTATCGGTAGTACCTAATCATTTAGCCAAAAGTGCTCAGTACCTACCCAGTTATTATTTTCGAATTAATTTGATGGGGTAAATATTTTCTTCTCAGTAGCAACAAATTTCTTCTTTTTAATCAATGATATCGCGTTTCATGACGATTTTGGAAATGCCAAAAGTTTGATGGATTATCCTGGGGTTTTTTTCAAGAAATGCGGCCGAACTGACCAATTATTAACCTTCCTAAATCTGTTTTAGTAAATATTGTCCATTTATTTATCCTTCTCGGGGAGTATTTTTTACGGATTACGCTTTTCCGTGAAGAGACATGTTTTTCACATTTTTCCCGATTTCTTATTTTTTCCTAAAAATTTTCCCGACGAAACGGGGGGTGTTGAAAACGCATGAAGCCAATATGAGCCTTAATTTCTTTGAAAGTGGATATGTTTACGGACGTTTTTGGCGTGCAACTTTTTGACACGAAGATTTTCGCCAAAATGAACCTTAAGGCGTTTCGAATGGATAGGGCGCCAAGGTTGATTTTTGAGTTCAGGCCCTTGTCTGAAAATGGGGAAAAGTTAGAGCAATACTATATATACTAGGTTTTGCCTATTGCAGAGCTGCAATTGGTTATGAATAGTTGTGTATGTGTGTTTAAATGTGCATGAAGCAAGGAGTGTTTGTGTTGAAAATAATTTTTACAACGAATATTTGGAAAAATAATTCTAATCACCCTCCTACCCCTACTCCAACTCCTACTCCAACTCCTACTCCAACTCCTACTCCAACTCCTACTCCAACTCCTACTCCAACTCCTACGCCAACTCCTACTCCAGCTCCTACTCCAGCTCCTACTCCAACTCCTACTCCAACTCCTACTCCAACTCCAACTCCTACTCCAACTCCTACTCCAACTCCTACTCCAACTCCTACTCCAACTCCTACTTCAACTCCTACTCCAACTCCTGCTCCAACTCCTACTCCAACTCCTACTCCAACTCCTACTCCAACTCCTACTCCAACTCCTACTCCAACTCCTACTCCAGCTCATACTCCAACTCCTACTCCAACTCCTACTCCAACTCCTACTCCAACTCCTACTCCAACTCCTACTCCAACTCCTACTCCAACTCCTACTCCAACTCCTACTCCAACTCCTACTCCAACTCCTCCTCCAACTCCTACTCCAACTCCTCCTCCAACTCCTACTCCAACTCCTACTCCAACTCCTACTCCAACTCCTACTCCAACTCCTACTCCAACTCCTACTCCAACTCCTACTCCAACTCCTACTCCAACTCCTACTCCAACTCCTACCCAACCTCAACCCAACACAAACCCTACAACTACCCAACTCCTACGCCAACTCCTACTCCAACTCCTACTCCAACTCCTACTCCAACTCCTACCCTACATCTACCCAACTCCTACCCCACATCTACCCAACTCCTACCCTACATCTACCCAACTCCTACCCTACATCTACCCAACTCCTACCTTACATCTACCCAACTCCTACCTTACATCTACCCAACTCCTACTCTACGACTACCACGATTAAGTATGTAAAGAAAAGAAGAAGAAAAAAAACTTTCAATGTTACCTTTATTCGAGAAATGGGGCCTAGGAGTTTGTTGCAAAATTTTTAATTGCCCAAATCAGGTTGCGTAGGTGGCGACGCTCAGTTTGATACCCATATCGGCTACTTCTACCCCTTCCCCTACTCCTACATCTACCCCCACCCCTATCCCTACACTATATCTATCTTACTTCTACCCTATACCTACTCTACCACTACCCGTATTGAGTATTTATAGAAAAGAAACAAAAAATGCTTTCAATATTAGCCTTTTCTCGCAAAAGAGCGCCAAGAATTGAATGCTCAAATTTTCACCGAGATGCCCGGATCCGCTACGTCAATACGCGTATTTTGATACCAATATCAGATATATTACAAAAGAAATAGAATATCAAAATGAATTATTTATAAAATATCCAGGTGTTTGATTTTCTGTGCTCCTGGGAGAAATCCATTAATTTATAATTTTATACGCAAGTTATTACCCATTTAGAAGCAACAAAAAAATATATATATTATGTCAATCTCGAAACAGATCTACATGCTCTTCGGATTCTGTGTATTTTGTCCATTTAAAAAAAATGGCGCTATTCAAAATAAATATTTATTAAACAGCGATTTCAGTTTCTGCAACCTATTTCTCGTACGTTGAAAAGAATCAATTCATATTATCGATATATGTAGGTACCTTAGTATTTGTCGGAAAGTTTTCAGTACCTACCCAGTAATTATTTTCAAATAAATTCATCGGGAAAATGTGTTCTTTTCAGTTGCTACACTGTCTTTAAATGATGAGGGTCACTCAAATAGTTAGTACTAATTTTGAATAAAAAAAAACACGGAAAAAATACGTAAATTTTAATATCAAAATTAAAAACCGTCTGTTTTTAAAATTTTTTTTTTGAAATGTCATCGGTCGAGTATCCGCATTTCGAATTCACGAACGCCAGCGCTCTTTTCGTAATAATTATATTTTTATAACCATAAACGTAATGAGAAATCGATAAAATTCATTACATCTTTATTTTAGAAACGTGACTCGGCGAAGCGAACGTTCGTTCCGACCTCCTGACTGATTTTCTGATAAAAAAACGGAAAATTAAATTTTTTATAATAAAACAGAAAATTAATTGATTATTTTTCTAGCGAACTTTTTGAGCGACCCTCCCTCACTAAAATGGCGGGTGCGAAACTCTAATGATTATTGAAAACGGTGCCAAATATCGCGAACAAATCGAACGAATCTTGCGGTTGAGAATAGAACCAACGCCGAACTCGAACGGATTTGATTTTTTTCTTACTGAATTAACGTTAGTTCTATTTCTTGCCGACAGATGGAAATCGTTCCGTATCGTCGATACAAAATTTTCAGTAGTTTCCGGACTATAGATCACATTTTTCCCCAGATTTTTAACCCACATTTTCAACATCATATACGACATCACAACGTCATATGCGACATTCATTTTCAGTAGTTGTCCGGGCAAATTGACCCTCGCGGTGTTCTAAAGTCTGCGGGCGGTTCGGTCTACTTTCGCGAGACAGGAAAAAAAAAAACCGTGGGGAAAACAGTGAATTTCGTGTCTCGCGAAAACGAACCTTGAGGTGTTTCGAGTGGATAGGGCGCATGGTCGTTTTCGGCAAACCAGCCAAGTCTGAAAATTTACCCCCATAGAGCAATACTATATACTAGGTTTTGCCTATTGCAGAGCTGCAATTGGTTATGAATAGTTGTGTATGTGTGTTGTAATGTGGATGAAGCAAGAAGTGTGTGTGTTGGAAATAATTTTTAAAACGAATATTTGGAAAAATATTTATACTCCTACTCCAACTCCTACTCCAACTCCTACTCCAACTCCTACTCCAACTCCTACTCCAACTCCTACTCCAACTCCTACTCCAACTCCTACTCCAACTCCTACTCCAACTCCTACTCCAACTCCTACCCAACTCTACCCAACTCCTACCCTACATCTACCCAACTCCTACCCTACATCTTCCCAACTCCTACCCTACATCTACCCAACTCCTACCCTACGACTACCACTATTAAGTATTTAAAGAAAATGAAAAGAAAAAAACTTTCAATGTTAGCTTTATCTCGACAAATGGGGCCTAGGAATTTGTTGCCAATTTTTAATTGCCCAAATCTCGTTGCGTAGGTGGAGACGCTCAGTTTGATACCCATATCGGCTAAACCTACCCCTACCCCTACCCCTACCCCTGCTCTTACCCCTATTCCTTCCCCGACCCCTACCCCACCCCTAGTGATTTTATTTTAATAAATGTGTTTTGCGTAATATTTTCCCTTAAAAATATGAGCCACATCTTGCAAAATGGGGCTTTGGAGCTAACTGCTAAGTTCAAGGGGAAAGTAAAAAAACAGCGCTATATAAATTTTTTTTTAAATCAGAGAAAAAATTACCGTTTTCTATCAATAAATGCATTTTTAATGATTTTTTTCGTTCACCGAATTATTTTCTCCTTGTATATTTCAAATATGGCGCCGTGTAAAATCGCCTACGCATTTAAAAAAAACGTAATTCTATTTCAACAAATTCGTTTATTTAAAATATTATTAAACCTTCAAAGCATTTTTTCATACTATTCCGATAGGCTGCTTTTAAAAATAGGGTACCTACCCGAAAATTAAATTCGAATGCTTTCGTACATTAGATTCTCGGGTAGGTACTTGTAATATTGCACTTGGCTACAAACTGAAGGAATTTTCTCGAACAAAATTATCCCATAGAAAAGTGAATTAGGCGCGAAGGAATAAAATGACGGTTTTGATCAGCTTTTATAACTGTCAAAAGTTTGAACGATTATTGTGGAAGTTTTCCCACGGGTTGCTATAGATATCGCGATTTCCAAAACTTCCTACGTGGTTTTTAAAAGCGATTATCCATTTATTTAACCTCTTCGACTCACAGAAATGAAAGATTAAGTATTTTTGTGGCCGACGGCAATAGTGGAAGAAAATTTACCGCCGAGAGATCAGGTTTCTGTTTTTGTACGTACTTTTTAAATATTCTCGTGGGCAATTATTTTTCTTTCACGGCAACACGTAGGGTAAGAAAGATCGCTGGAAACTCGAATGAAGATCGAGCAGCGCCACCCGGCGGGTACGAATATTGCGGTTGAAAATAGAACCGACTCGATTGGATTTGAATTTTTCTAGTTCTCGCCGATAGATGGAACCCGTAATCGTTCAATATCTTCGATACAAATTTTTCAGTAGTTTCTAGAGATTTTTCTTAGATCACATTTTTCCCCAGATTTTTACCCCATTTTTCCCATCATTTTCAGTAGTTGGCCGGGCAAAATGACCCTTGCGGTGTTCTAAACTCTACGGGCGGTTCGGTCTACTTTCGCGAGACAGGAGAGAAAAAAAAACCGTCGGGAAAACAGTGAATTTCGTGTCTCGCGAAAACGAACCTTGAGGTGTTTCGAATTAAGGGGGCGCATGGTCGTTTTCGGCGAGACAGCCGAGTCTGAAAATTTCCCTTTCGTGTCTTGCGAAAACGAACCTTGAGGTGTTTTGAATGGATAGGGCGCATGGTCGTTTTCGGCTAGCCAGCCCCGAGTCTTAAAATTTACCCCCATAGAACAATACTATATATACTAGGTTTTGCCCATTGCAGAGCTGCAATTGGTTATGAATAGTTGTGTATGTGTGGTTAAATGTGAATGAAGCAAGGAGTGTGTGTGTTGAAAATAATTTTTAAAACGAATATTGAGAAAAATATTTGTACTCACCCTCCTACCCCTACTCCAACTCCTACTCCAACTCCTACTCCAACTCCTACTCCAACTCCTACTCCAACTCCTACTCCAACTCCTACTCCAACTCCTACTCCAACTCCTACTCCTACTCTCCCTCCAACTCCAACTCCTACTCCAACTCCTACTCCAACTCCTACTTCAACTCTACTCCAACTCCTACGCCAACTCCTACTCCAACTCCTACTCCAACTCCTACTCCAACTCCTACTCCAACTCCTACTCCAACTCCTACTCCAACTCCTACTCCAACTCCTACTCCAACTCCTACTCCAACTCCTACTCCAACTCCAACGCCAACTCCTACTCCAACTCCTACTCCAACTCCTACTCCAACTCCTACTCCAACTCCTACTCCAACTCCTACTCCAACTCCTACTCCAACTCCTACTCCAACTCCTACTCCAACTCCTACTCCAACTCCTACTCCAACTCCTACTCCAACTCCTACTCCAACTCCTACTCCAACTCCTACTCCAACTCCTACTCCAACTCCTACTCCAACTCCTACTCCAACTCCTACTCCAACCTCTACTCCAACTCATACTCCAACTCCTACTCCAACTCCTACTCCAACTCCTACTCCAACTCCTACTCCAACTCCTACTCCAACTCCTACTCCAACTCCTACTCCAACTCCTACTCCAACTCCTTCTCCAACTCCTACGCCAACTCCTACTCCAACTCCTACTCCAACTCCTACTCCAACTCCTACTCCAACTCCTACTCCAACTCCTACTCCAAACTCCAACTCCTACTCCAACTCCTACTCCAACTCCAACTCCAACTCCTACTCCAACTCCTACCCTACATCTACCCAACTCCTACCCTACATCTACCCAACTCCTACCCTACATCTACCCAACTCCTACCCTACGACTACCACTATTAAGTATTTAAAGAAAATGAAAAGAAAAAAACTTTCAATGTTAGCTTTATTTCGACAAATGGGGCCTAGGAATTTGATGCCAAATTTTTAATTGCCCAAATCTCGTTGCGTAGGTGGAGACGCTCAGTTTGATACCCATATCGGCTAAACCTACCCCTACCCCTACCCCTACCCCCGCTCTTACCCCTATTCCTTCCCCGACCCCTACCCCACCCCTAGTGATTTTATTTTAATAAATGTGTTTTGCGTAATATTTTCCCTTAAAAATATGAGCCACATCTTGCAAAATGGGGCTTTGGAGCTAACTGCTAAGTTCAAGGGGAAAGTAAAAAAACAGCGCTATATAAATTTTTAAAAAAATCATACAAAAAATTGTCGTTTTCTATCAATAAATGATTTTTTATCGATTTTTTTTCGTTCACCGAATTATTTGTTCCTTGTATATTTCAAATTAGTATTACAATATTAGTAAGGTCAGTATTAATAATGGCGCCGTGTAAAATCGCCTACGCATTAAAAAAAAACTCGTAATTTTATTTCAAGAAATTCGTTCATTTTAAATATTATTAAACCTTCAAAGCATTTTTTCCATACTATTACGTTAGTTTGCTCTAAATATTTGGGTACCTACCTACCCGGAAATTAAATTCGAATGCTTTATTAGATAACATTCTCGCGTAGGTACTTTTGTATTTGCATACAATCTATGGAAAATTCTCTAAGAAAAATTATGCAATATGAGAGCGGGCGGGACGGAACGAAATGGCGCTTTTTTTATATTTCCCAACTGTCAAAAGTTTGAACGATTATTGTGGAAGTTTTTCCATGTGTTGTTGTATATGTCGCGATTTTCAAAACTTCCTACGTGGTTTTTAAAAGCGATTATCTATTTAGTTAAGCTCTCCGATTCGTCTAAATAAAGGATTATGTAATTTCGAGGGAGACGGTAAAAGTAGAAGATAATTTTCCGCCGAGAGATCCGATTTTACCTTTTGTACGTAGTTTTTAAATATATACTCGGCGAGTCTATTATTTTTCTTTCACTGGCAACACGTAGGGTAAAAGATCGCTGGAAACTCGAATGAAACTCGAGCAGCGCCACACGGCGGGTAGGAAGATTGCGGTTGAAAATAGAACCGACGCAAAACTCGATCGGATTTGAATTTTTCCTTACTTAATTAACGCTAGTTTTAGTTCTCGCCGACAGTTGGAAACCATAATCGATCACTATTTTCGATACAAAATTTTCAGTAGTTTCCTTAAGAATGCGAGTTTCGATCCGCGGCTAACTTCGGTTTTCTGAATTTGTTGCCCGCCAAAATGAGCCTTGCGGTGTTTTAATCTCGGCGGGCGGTTAGGTCGACTTTCGCGAGACAGGTCTGGAACGGACATTGAAATTTGACCGAAAACGAACCTTAAGGTGTTTCGAATGGATAGGGCGCTTGGGTCGAATTTTGCTTGGATAGCGTGGTCTGAAAATCGAAAAGTTAGAGCATTAATATATACTAGGTTTTGCCTATTGCAGAGCTGCAATTGGTTATGAATAGTTGTGTATGTGTGTTGTAATGTGGATGAAGCAAGAAGTGTGTGTTGGAAATAATTTTTAAACGAATATTTGGAAAAATATTTATACTCAACCTCCTACCCCTACTCCAACTCCTACTCCAACTCCTACTCCAACTCCTACTCCAACTCCTACTCCTACTCCAACTCCTACTCCAACTCCTACTCCAACTCCTACTCCAACTCCTACTCCAACTCCTACTCCAACTCCTACTCCAACTCCTACTCCAACTCCTACTCCAACTCCTACTCCAACTCCTACTCCAGCTCCTACTCCAACTCCTACTCCAACTCCTACTCCAACTCCTACTCCAACTCCTACTCCAACTCCTACTCCAACTCCTACTCCAACTCCTACTCCAACTCCTACTCCAACTCCTACTCCAACTCCTACTCCAACTCCTACTCCAACTCCTACTCCAACTCCTACTCCAACTCCTACTCCAACTCCTACTCCAACTCCTACTCCAACTCCTACTCCAACTCCTACTCCAACTCAACTCCTACTCCAACTCCTACTCCAACTCCTACTCCAACTCCTACTCCAACTCCTACTCCAACTCCTACTCCAACTCCTACTCCAACTCCTACTCCAACTCCTACTTCAACTCCTACTCCAACTCCTACTCCAACTCCTACTCCAACTCCTACTCCAACTCCTACCCTACATCTACCCAACTCCTACCCTACATCTACCCAACTCCTACCCTACATCTACCCAACTCCTACCCTACATCTACCCAACTCCTACCCTACGACTACCACTATTAAGTATTTAAAGAAAATGAAAAGAAAAAACTTTCAATGTTAGCTTTATCTCGACAAATGGGGCCTAGGAATTTGTTTCCAAATTTTTAATTGCCCAAATCTCGTTGCGTAGGTGGAGACGCTCAGTTTGATACCCATATCGGCTAAACCTACCCCTACCCTACCCCTGCTCTTACCCCTATTCCTTCCCCGACCCCTACCCCACCCCTAGTGATTTTATTTTAATAAATGTGTTTTGCGTAATATTTTCCCTTAAAAATATGAGCCACATCTTGCAAAATGGGGCTTCTGAGCTAATTGCTAAGTTCAAGGGGAAAGTAAAAAAACAGCGCTATATAAATTTAAAAAAAAATCATCCAAAAAATTGTCGTTTTCTATCAATAAATTAATTTTTATCGATTTTTTTCGTTCACCGAATTATTTGTTCCTTGTATATTTTAAATTGGTATTACAATATTAGTCAGGTAAGTATTAATAATGGCGCCGTGTAAAATCGCCTACGCATTAAAAAAAACTCGTAATTTTATTTCAAGATATTCGTTCATTTTAAATATTATTAAACCTTCAAAGTAATTTTTTCATACTATTCCTATAGGTTCCTCCTAAAACTTGGGTACCTACTCGAAAATTAAATTCGAATGCTTCCATACATTAGATTCTCGGGTAGGTACTTGTAATATTGCACTTGTCTACAAACTGAAGGAATTTTCTCGAACAAAATTATCCCATAGAAAAGTGGAATAGGCGCGAAAGAATAAAATGACGATTTTTATCAGCTTTCATAACTGTCAAAAGTTTGAACGATTATCGTGGAAGTTTTTCCATGTGTTGTTGTATATGTCGCGATTTTCAAAACTTCCTACTTGGTTTTTAAAAGCGATTATCTATTTAGTTAACCTCTCCGATTCGTCTAAGTAAAGGATACTGTAATTTCGTGGGAGACGGCAAAAGTTGAAGATAATTTTCCGCCGAGAGATCCGATTTTGGCTTTTGTACGTAGTTTTGAAATATATACTCGGCGAGTCTATTATTTTTCTTTCACTGGCAACACGTACGGTAAAAGATCGCTGGAAACTCGAATGAAACTCGAGCAGCGCCACACGGCGGGTAGGAAGATTGCGGTTGAAAATAGAACCGACTCGATTGGATTTGAATTTTTGCTTACTGATTTAAGGTTAGTTCTAGTTCTCGCCGATAGATGGAACCCGTAATCGTTCAATATCTTCGATACAAAATTTTCAGTAGTTTCCAGAGATTTTTTAAGAATGCGAGTTTCGATCCGCGGCTAACTTCGGTTTGCTGAATTTGTTGCACGCCAAAATGAGCCTTGCGGTGTTTTAAACTCGGCGGTCGGTTTGGTCCACTTTCGCGAGACAGGCCGACGACACGGACCTTATCCGATTCTGAGCCTTATTTTCTTTGAAATTCGATATGCGGAAGGATGATTTTCGCCTGGCTGCGAAATCCCGCTACCCTTAAGCTAAAATGAACCTTGAGGTGTTTTAAATGGATAGGGCGCCAAGGTCGCTTTCGGCCGGCCAGGTTTGGTCTGAAAATCGAAAAAGTTAGAACAATACTATATATATATATATATAAATATATTTTAATTCCATTGCAATCAGTCACAGATATTGGGTGTTCTGTAATCTTAACAGTACTGAACTTGGTGCGAATGAATACTGCAACCAACTCCGCTCTTAATTGTTGTAGAAATGGAATTATATTTAGGAAGCTGAAAGGCGGGTGACTCATCGTTCGTAAACTTTTCGGTTAACATTATGCAGTCCGGTTGAAGTTTTAGATTACTGAGGTTAATTATACATTCGTCGAAATTTTTCTGAGGATTTAAATATTTTGGTAAAATTGAATAACATGTTGTAATTAATTCTTTCTTTTGCTAGTTTAAGCGTCTACAATCGGAACTTACATTTTGGCACCTTGTCCGGAGGTCAATGTCATTAATTTTGCTTCTGATCGAATTTGATTCTTTCCTCCGGTTTGATGGTGGCAGTTAGCACATTTGGGTGGCCGCTCCAGAGATTTGCACTCGCTGAAGGGATGAACTTCTGCACAGTGCTCGCGTGTTGGTCGATTCATTTTGTTGTGGCATTTCTGTGTTGTGTCCAAACCTCTGACAATGAAAACACTAACCGGGTAAGGGGGTTGCAATCTTCTGCGTAAATTCTCATTAATCCGAAGTGTTACATTTTTAATGATAAGGTTTCATTTCACCTTTGTTTGGAGAATGAAATTATTGGTATTTGATATTTTTTTGGCTTTAAACTGTAACATTGTTTTTATCTTCATATTTTTCATATATTCTTTAAATATCTTCGTTTAGACGAATGATAATAATAATAATAATAGTTGGATGACTTGTATAGCGCCGTTTTTGTGAAAAATCACCTCAAGGGCGCTGTACAAATATTTCTTAACTAATTATGTACAGACAGATACAGAAAAACATACTTACCTGGCAGGTCGCTTCAGATGAACACAGTTTTAGAAAAATTTAATTATAGAGATGATAGTTTTACATGGTTATTTGTTTCTCCTTTTCTATTGATGTTACATTTATTAGATGATCGGTGGCACAAGAAGAGTTGGTATTTATTGAATTATTGGTATTAATTTTAGGAATGGAAAGTATTCATACAATGAATTTTAGGACTCGAAAATATCTATAAAATTACCTTACACAGCGTAAGAAGCTTTTAATAAATATTAACGTTTTTATTTATTTATTTTTATTTTTATTTTACACTTTGGTTGTTTACAGCGTTGCGGGCTGTGGACGCATTTGCGCACCGATGCGTGAATTTTTAATTATATTTTTATTTTATTTAATGACTTTAGGTAAGTACCAACCGGCCAGCCTAGCTAAGCAATTTACAGGTGAATTTATGGATACGATTGTCTGAAAAGATGTGTTTTAAGTTTAGTGTTGATGTCTTCTAAGAAGTCGTTTTCTGTAAAATCTTTTTTGGAGACCTTTAAATATGACACAGGCGTTTGATCTCAGTAATTCTTCTGCCATTATGTTTTTTTTTTCATCGATTTTGTTTATCTCGTTCCCTAGTTTTGTTGTTTCAGGGCCTCTATAATTGAGACCTTAGTAATATTTAATTTAACCTTTGCTAGGAAGGCACGCGAATCAACCGTTCTCCCGTCTTCACAATTTTTAGATTTTTTTTAAACTATTCAACTTTTAAAATGTTTTCTAAAGTGTTATTTTTGTGTGCGGGAACTCACCCCAATCACCGCCCAAGGACTGAGAACTGAGGACTGAGCGACACCGCATAAGAGCGCACCCTGCCCTGCTGTTTTATGTTTGCCTTTATGTTGCTCTTTCAATATAAAGTCGTAGAACACGTCTCGCCATACTAACGGCCGTTCTTCCCAACTTTTCGAACGATCAATCTGAGACACCGATCAGCCAAGCGTTTTGTCAAGTATTCGCTCTGTTTGCCTGTTTCTAAGTATATTTTTTTCTGAATTGTCTAGGGAGGTGCCAAACTATAAAATAGTGTCCGCCCACTTTCATACACGATAAAATAGTAGCCGCCCACTTTTAAGACAATAAAATGAAAACAAAGTAAAAAATTTCAATGTAAAATTTACGCATATTCGTTAATATTGTATTTATTATGAATACATGCCATTTGTTTTAAAAACTAATACATAAATCAACATTTTATACTTTACAAAACATGTGCGTTCAAAATGTGTTGAAAATAAAGTATTAGCTTGACTCTTGCTAATGCCGCGAAAGCACCTTGTGGGTTTCATACATTTGACATTTGACATTCCTCGTCCGTGAAAAAAACAAAACAAAACGTAGTTTATAGTGGGTAAAATACGTTAGATTCTCTTCAGTTTTATTTAAACATTCAAAACATGTTTTTACATTCGAAAACGGAAATAAATCTTCGTCAATCAATATGCGATTCACGTAAAATAGACGGAAAACTAATGACATTTGACATTTCGGTGCCGTCTGTTCACCTTGTCGACACTTTTTATAACTAGTCATTTGTTGAGGGGAACTTAATCCGCAAAAATCGATATCCTAAATTGATCGTAAATTTGATCGAGAATTTCGTTGGCAAAGGCGTATTTGTGCATTTGAAATGTGTTGAGGCAAAGTTTAGGCTCAACAGTTGGTCAGTGGGGTTGGGAAGAACGGCCGTACGTCTGACATCTCTCCTGGATTTCTTCTGGCAAGATCCGATATAATTAGAACAAGAAGGTCCGCTGGAAACTATTGCGAGAACATCAACTAGGTATCAGAGTGCGGGGCGTCGGTCACTCATCACAACAACTATTCAAAGATTCTAGGGGGAAAAAAATGTCAATTTTAAAGAGTCGAACCTGTTTGGCTGGAATTGGCACATGGTCATGCCGCCATTCCCATCTTCAAGAGCTTGCTTGAGTGAAATTGCTTGTTATCGTCAGAATGCGAGGAGAAGAAAAGGGTGAAATGTGCGTTATTTTCGTCATGTTGTTAAAATACAATATACTAATATATATAACCGAATAATCAAATAATTTATTTGTTTGCTTTTGGCACTTTTCTCTTGATCCTGTGAAGACAACGGGTCATTGAAAACATTTCACCGAAAGACTATTATTTTTGCGGGTAGGAATGGAATTTTTTTTTTTGTAATTTTACCCAAAATGTCGGATTTGTGGTAGGTGTTTCTAAGTAATAAAGGTTTTCCATGTAATGTCACATTCACACAACTGCGTGATTCGATGTGATTTGAGACTTTTTCTCAAGGTGAACACAAAGTTTTTATTTTGTCAAGGTTTTCTGGTATTTCGTATTATATGGCTCCACGGGTAGTCACAGTCCGAGGAGACACTTCTCCCGGGCGCTGGAGATTCACGTCCAAATATTATTACAAAACTCAAATGATGAACAGACGACAAATTTAAAAAATCTAAAAATCACGGTTGAGTACTTGAGGTTCAAAAGGGTGTCCACTTTGAAATATAAATCCGGTGTGGGTGGATTTCATTTAGTATTTATTGACAGAAAATGTATTCAGGATGTGACTATGGGTTTTAAAATATGAAGTAAATTTGGTTATGGCCAGGAATTCCAAGAACAAATCCACAGTGGGACGTGAGTCCTGCGCCTTTGGAGGTATTTCAGCGTCATATAAATGCTAACTAACTAACTAACTAACCATCACGCCGTTTCCCCGCAGGGGTAGGCAAAGAGGACGGATCGCCAAACAACTCGATCTTGGCATACACTTCTTGCTTCATTCACATTCATGCAACGCCTCATACATTCTCTTCTGTTATTCCGACTTCTGACATGGCCCGACTCGAGTATTTGATTCACTTGATCGTGCCATGTCTTCCTCGGGCGTCCCCGGCTTCTTCTTCCATTCACATTCGCGTCATATATTCTCCTTACACTCCTTTCTTCGTTCATTCGCTCTACGTGCCCAAACCATCTAAGCGTCCCTTTCTTAATCTTGCTCACTACGCTTACATCAGCCTTGCATTCTTTACGAATCTCAACATTTTTCACTCGATCATACATGGTTTTACCACACATTCGTCTCAGAGATCTCATTTCTACAGCATTCAGTCTACTTTCATCCTTCCTCTGCCAGTTCCATGCCTCACTGCCATACATCAAGGTTGGTATCAGCACTCCATTGTGGACTGCTAGCTTCGCTTCCTTGGACAACTTTTTGTTTGCGCCAACCGCGTTCAGTCCTCCGTTAATGGAGTCTCCTGCATTCACCCTTCTTTCAATATCCCTATCAGTCAGAATGCAACATTAATAAATGGTAGTTATCTCTACCAAAGTTAAAGATGTTATTTAGATTATTTTACCAAAGGAACACCATTCAACTCTCCCGGAATATTGTATGAAAGAGACTGAACATATAATTATTTTGTCAAACTTCAAAGGCCTTGTGAAGCCCAACACTTAGATATTTTTTTTTAAACTACAATTAGTTTGTTGTATTTTAGATACAAACGTAACTAGTCCTAAATGGATTGAATATACGTTTTTAATTTAATTTTAAATGGTGCAGTGTACAATGCCGACTGACATCAATCCTGGCCTTCTTGTATCATCTCGTCAGCAGATTCCATTCATCATCGTACCCAATTTTATAATGCATCGTAAAATCTGAATTGTGTCTCAATCACCGAATGTCAAAAACTGTAGGTCTGCTGGCTAGTCTAAGTCTTGTTGACGTGTAATAACTCCTTTTACTATAGTCCTTGAAACATTTGGTCATGGTACAGTACTTCACGTGGTTTTGCAGCTACAGGTGTATAAATAACTCTGTTTCTTTTATCTTCCTCTGAACAGCAGAGGGTAGTCCCCCTCCATCTGAGTGTGTACTGTTTCTAAGTATTCTTGCCTTATATTATCACCATTTTCATTTGTCAATAATAAAAAGAGCATTGAGCAGAGTAGTTACTGTTGCGGTTTTGCTGGCCACAACCATCACTGTAAATACTTACTTCTTCCAAACGATGGTAGATTTTCTTTAAAAAATGTTGAAAATTCACTCAAACCAGCTTCCGACTCATGCCAAAAGTACCTCGACGTGTCTTCCCTTTTAAAATTGTGGATAGTAAAATGATGAGCAATTAATTTAGTTTTAATGATGCTTTTAACGATGGTCCTCAAAGTACGCTTTGTAAATCCACACATTATTTTCATTCTTCTGGTCATAGCTTCATGTGCTCTTGCCAAGTCTTGTATTTTTCGAACATTATTTTACACGACCATGTGTTCGTATTCAATGTGGGGCCCTAGGAAAAGTAGAAATATTTCCGAATCCTGTTTAATCAATGTGCAGCATCCCTAAAGATGGCACATGTCCTAGGAAGATAATTTCCATCTGGGCCTCCTGGGTGGAGTTAATTTGAATAAGTAAAAAATATAGTCAAACCCTGACCAGGCAATATCCAGATTATTTTCCTAAGCTCTATGGGCATGAGTTCCGAGGCCTCCTCGGGCCGGGAAAGTGCATTGAATATTTTATAATTAATGATAATACGTGTAAATGCACTGTGGATAGTAGAATTCAAAGGTATTCTCCATGCAGATGAACAAGTGAACAGGTAATACAATGTGATGTGTTTTCAGCCGTGTGTCTTCCCGGGGACCGGATCGGTTGTGTGCTGCCTTTGGGTGCCCGGACAAGAGACAGTAATGGAACCCAGCGTCCCTAGCGAAGGTAACTTACTTAGATAATCTTCATTTTACTCACCTTTACCATTATCGCCATCGTCACGGTGTGTTGGGTAACCCTGGTGTGTCTGTGTGCTTGCAGGTAGTAACTGCACCATAAAGGACTCTGGGAGGGCGGCTGAGTGCAGACAATTCAGTGACTGCCCAACGGCTAAAGTGGCCGCGACTAAAGGTGTTTTACCTCAGGTACTGATGAGTGTTGCTTCCTTTATGTGTCTCTGACAATAACAACTTGTTTAACTTACATAACCTTACATTTTTTGGGAAAAACACAGATACAGACAGTAATATTCATAAAAAAATATACAATAACTGATGAAATCGCCTGCATCTCAACTACTCTATTTTTAATTATTTTTATTGAGATTTAAAAACCTCATTGTAATATTTAATCAACGAAAAAAAAAATATTTACATAACCTAAATGAAAGATGAAACCGGAAAAAAAGGACAGAAAATAAAAAGATTTCAGTTGGATCTGGGACTCGAACCCAGGTCCTCTACCTATCCAGAGCAACGCTCAACCAACTTAGAAGACCTATGTTCGAGTCCCAGATGCGACTGAAATCTTTTTATTTTCTGTCCTTTTTTTCCGGTTTCATCTTTCATTTAGGTTATGTTAATATTATTTTCTTCAACGATTAAATATTCTATTTTTGTTTATTTATTAATTTCTATATAATTTTTCAGTTTAATGTAGATATATTTAAAAAAATCATGTATTTATTTATTTATATTTTTTTAAAAGAAAGACAAATATTCCCTAGTTACGAATAACCTAACAATATTTGAATCTCCTACTACCACCAAAGTAAGCGGAAGATATTGCTTGTGTCGTAATGGAGGACTTAGCCAGCCGAGGAATTGCACTCACGACGCCTGGGTGAGACCCAAACGCGGTGCCAACTCAGCCACTGGCCAGTTAACACATATATTATAGAATTTTTTCATAGTCCTCCTCACTTGGGGATCCTGTGCTGAGGCGAAGTAGGTTTTGAATAAGGGGGTTTCAGCGACTTCTATATTTCAACTCCAAGTTTTGGATAGGGTATTTCCAGTAATTTCTATGACGTTGTTTTAACAATATTAGTCAGTTCTCCGTCTGTTAATTCCTTAAGCCAAGTTTTGCTGGATTTCATGCTATTATTATTGTAAAGTGGGAGTTTGTTGTATAATTTTACAGCTAAGAATTCAGAGCTTCTGGTCCAAAAGTAGTATTACACTTGGGTACATTTAGCTTGTCTAGTTGCTTTGCTCTGGTATTATGATAATGAGGAGTGATAGCCAGTTTGCCATTTTTGAGATGATGAACCAGAACATTTTCGCAAAGATTTTTCGTGTACTTGGAAGTTCGAAGTATCCGTTGTTGACTTCCTCCGGGGACATTTAAAATGGTCTTTATGACGTATTTCTGAGTTGTGTTTAGTGGTTTTATGTAATTTGATGCAGCTGATACCCACCCCAAAATACAATATTCTAAATGAGAATACCATAAAACATAATAAAGTCTATTTTGATCCTTGGTTGACAAGATATTTCAGGAAAGTAGGCAATTCATTTCATCAATTAATTTAATAAATATTACATACTTTTTCGAGCAAAAAAGCCCTCGGGTGATGTCAGCATCGTATGCATGTAGGTTTTAGAGTTAAAATGTAGTGTGATTAGTTTTCTAACGGTTAATTATTTAAGTACAAAAAAGCCCTCGGGTGATGTCAGCATCGTATGCATGTAGGTTTTAGAGTTAAAATGTAGTGTGATCAGTTTTCTAACGGTTAATTATTTAAGTACAAAAAAAGCCATTGGGCGATGAGCATCGTATGCAAGTAGGTTTTATAGTTAAAATGTAGTGTGATTAGTTTTCTATAATAGTGAAATTGATAAAGGGTTAAAACTTATAATTTTAATAAAATCTCTACTTGTATAATTTATTAGTAGTGTCATTGTCACTAAAACTGTTGTGGTAATAACATTTTGAAAATATTTATTTTAATAATGTGACATTACAACTTAAGGCGAGTTTAGACCAAACGAGCAAATGCTCGTTCTTCCCCCATTCCGGCGAAATTCTCTTGGTGTAAACGATTTTTGTCGCGCGATCGAGAATTCTTTTGAGTTTTATGGATATTCGCTCCATTTCTACCCACTGTACCTAGAATGTTCTGAGAATGCTGGTTCGTTTGGTCAAACGCCCGGTAGAGCAAGGGCCCAGCTGCATAAAGTATCGCATTCGGACGAATTTCTAAATGTTCTCGTTTCCCAATGAACATAAATACATATATATTAAATAATACCTATTACTTATTATTCCACTTAACTGGATTTGTACTAAGAAAAATGTTCACAATTGGTCGAAGTTTACCGAGAACATAAATGTTTTGGATGTAAAAGTAATACGTATTTACTTTCCATTATACATCAATAAAATATTCCACGTATATGATACTGACGTCATCCAACAACGTCTTCTCCTTCTTTCCTTTTGTTTTTAATTGTTTAATAATAAAATCAGCATTTTAATTACTAGCTCGTCTTTGCTTTCGTTAATGTGTAAATCCCAGCGGAGTTTATCGTCATTTAAGATCCCAAGATATTTAATATTTTTTTGCTTTCTTTATATTTAGGGCAATGAGGTAAATAGTTTTGACATTCATGTAAATTAAGTATATGGTCATTCATTGGTTGACCTCTCTTGATTATTGAGAATGTTAGATATTTAGTTAATTCACGTTTAACGTAAGCAAGTTCACTTTTAACCATTTTTGAAATACAGGCGAGCCATGCTCTGCTTCTTTGAAGGTATTTGTCCAATCTTGTTCATGAAAAATAATAAAAGTGTCATCTGAAAAGCTAATTATGTCTCCTTTGATGGGAAGATTCATAAGATCATTTATATAAATGAGAAATAATATTGGTCCCATAACGTTTCCTTGTGGGACACCATACGTAATTGGTAAAAGTTTTGCTGTTTATTTTTTCCAATTTGTTCAAACTGTTCTCTACCAGACATGTAACTCCCAAGTAGGTTGAGAGTTGATTTTATCATTCCATTTTTTTTAAGTTTTAAAAATAGTATTTTATGTTCAATCGCATCGAAAGCTTTTTGAAGGTCATTGAAAACTGCCAAGCATTATTTACCTTCATCCATTTTTTGAATAATTTTATTTATTACGTTAGCTATAGCATCACCAGTAGCCAGGTTTTCACTAAACTCATATTGCGTATTATATTATTTTCCAAAAAGGTTACATCACCTTTTTATTGATTTTTTAAAGTGTTGTTAGAAGACTAATTGGTCGATAGTTAGATATTTAATTTTTAGACCCTTTTTATAGATTGGAGTGACCTTAGCAATCTTAAGACAAGATGGCAAAGTAACTTTTGATATTGATAGATTTACAAGGTATGTTACGGCATAAATTAGCTATTTGATTGAACTTAGGAAGGCTACAACACTTCTTATTTCATCACTTGTTATTTTGTTTATATTAAGGCTATTGAGTAATCTGAAAGAGAGAGTGCCTGTTTTATGCGGATGATGTAAAGTGAAAGATGATGAAAAGTGTTGTGTATTGTTCCTTGGGGATTCTTCTCCTCTCTGGTCATCCAGGAGCCAATTTTCGCAGCTGATTATCAGACATCTATACACCTTTCTACCTAGCTGTCACTAGTTCTATTTTTTTGTTCTTTTGTATTTGTAAAGAATGGAGGATATTCCTGAAAAGGTCCCTTCAGGACTCCCCAGAAAGTCTCCAAATCCCCTTCCCGACCTTCTAGATAATAACTAAGTAACTAACTAACCATCACGCCGTTTCCCCGCAGGGGTAGGCAGAGAGGACGGACCGCCAAACAACTCGATCTTGGCATACACTTCTTGCTTCATTCACTTTCATACAACGTCTCATACATTCTCTTCTGTTATTCCGACTTCTGACATGGCCCGACTCAAGTATTTGATTCACTTGATCGTGCCACGTCTTCCTTGGACGTCCCCGGCTTCTTCTTCCATTCACATTCGCGTCATATATTCTCCTTACACTCCTTTCTTCATTCATTCGCTCTACATGCCCAAACCATCTAAGCGTCCCTTTCTTAATCTTGCTCACTACGCTTACATCAGCCTTGCATTCTTTACGAATCTCAACATTTTTCACTCGATCATACATGGTTTTACCACACATTCGTCTCAGAGATCTCATTTCTACAGCATTCAGTCTACTTTCATCCTTCCTCTGCCAGTTCCATGCCTCACTGCCATACATCAAGGTTGGTATCAGCACTCCATTGTGGACTGCTAGCTTCGCTTCCTTGGACAACTTTTTGTTTGCGCCAACCGCGTTCAGTCCTCCGTTAATGGAGTTTCCTGCATTCACCCTTCTTTCAATATCCCTATCAGTCTTTCCATCTCTCGTAAACATACTTCCCAAATACACAAACTCGTCTACCTGCTCCAAGTATTCGCCATTCCCAACTATATTGCACACTGTGTTCGTACTCTCTCTTTCAAACACCATGACTTTAGACTTACTTACATTCATCATTAGCTCATTCTTCATACATACTTCGTTCATCCTAGATACGAGGGACTGTAGATCTTCTATACTATTAGCAATCAGCACCGCATCGTCAGCATACAACAGGCAACAAACTTGCAGACTACTCATTTTTGCGCCCAAGCCCACCTCTTTCAATTCTTGCATACAATTATCCATGTATAGATTGAATAACCACGGTGACATTACGCAGCCTTGCTTAACACCTTTTGTGATGTCAAACCACCCTGTAAAATCACCGTTTGCCCTAACACATGCAACGCTTCCCTCGTACAGAGATGCGATTGCCTGTATAAGATTTGTATTCACTCCATACTTGGACAACACCTTCCATAACTTTTTCTGTCAACTCGGTCGTATGCTTTTTGTAGATCTACAAAAGCACAGAAAAGTTTCTGGTTTTTTGCCAGAAACTTCTCTGTGAGCATACGCAGCGAGAAAATCTGATCCATGCATCCCCTTCCGCTCATAAATGCACCTTGCACATCCCATATTTTATCCTTTGTTTTCATTTGTACCCTTTCAATCAATATCCTACCATACAGCTTTCCAACTGAACTTAGCAGGCTAATAGCCCTGTGATTTCCACATTCCATGCGTGACCCTTTACCTTTGTATAGAGGCATGATCACAGCCCTTCTCCAATCTAATGGGGTGTAACCCTCCTCTAAACACTGGTTAAAAAGTTTGCATAACCATGTGAGAATTATACGGCTATCTCCTTTAAAGTATTCAGCAGCAATATTATCGAAACCAACAGCCTTACCATTCTTCATACATTTAATTGATCTCTTAATTTCATCCATGCTGATTTTGGGAACATTCACGCCATCGTCATTCATACCTGACTCGCCACTGGAATCACTATCACTTGGGTTGCTTTCGAAGACCTCTTCAAAGTATTTCATCCATCTCTCTTTTATATCTTTCTCATTCGTCAGCATTTTTCCATCTTTCGATTTTATCACTTTCATACATCCGCTTTCTGGACCATTCCGGGACCTTTTGACTTCCTTCCAAAACAGTTTAATGTTTTCTTGGAAGTGGTTTGGAGAAACTTTTCAATTAACAAAAGTTGCCATTGATTCTTTTTTTTAAATGGCCCTACTCTTTCTCACATGTTTTGAAAAGGGGAGCAAAAAATTTTACCTGCGAAAATGCTTTAATTGGGCCAATTCCAGAGAGAAGACGTTCAGTTAGCTCTCCCATGCGAAGTAGAGAAAAGCAACTTATGCTGTGTCAGCAGAGGAATGGACGGAGGCCGCTGAAGTTGTCCAGGAAATGGAAAATAAAGATGTAAAGAAAATAATGCGATATTATAATATTCTTAGGTTTATAAAAACTATGTAGTAAGTATTACGTTGAGAGACGTGTATTATGCAAGGAATCATTTTACCTATGACCATGCAGCACCGCCATGTTTTCGTAGTATTAGGTAAGCCATCTCAAAATATATTATGTTGTAAAGATTACATTTTCTATGTCTAGTCGACATGTAAAATAAAGCCGAAAGATGTCATAGGACAAAATAAGGCCAACATTCAAATAGTTTTCAACATATTGAATAGATTTTAATTTAAAAGTAGTAATATTATAAAATGCACACAATTCAATAACGGAATTTGTTTTCAGTGTCGTTCGGGTGTAATTCATTAGCCATGACTGTTTAAACACCAGATCTGAAGACTCGGGTATTTATCAAAATAATTTTTGCGTAATTTCTGTCACCCCCCCCCCCTCCCTTTCCTACATTACACCATTTCCCCAATTAATGGGCGATAACCTCAACGTTTCTGGGCAGTTGTTATGCTATATCCTCAAAAAAAAACGAAATTTAAAATGCGAAAACTGATTTTTTGCACATATTATGATATCTCCTAGTTTAGATTTGTGAATATGTAATAATGGTGATCTGATGTGAGTTGAGTTTAGGAGGAATTGAAAACAAGAATTGCCTTACAATAGAGGTTTCTTCTATATTGTATTTTAAAAAAAACGTAATTCAAAGACAAAATTACAATAACACATATATCATACCAGAATTGACTTATGGCACCCTGGTACAGTTTATCTTAGCGAATCGTTTACGAAACAACACAGACAATAATATATTTTTAACATTTCATCCACACGCTGATATTATAATATTCCATAGCGACATTTTTACATTACTACTACTATAATTATATACCTATTACATCTAACTATGTTCATAAAAAAACATACCATAAAAAAAATATGTAAGCGGTAATAATTCGACGCACTTAAGAATCGGAAAAAAAGTGATATAAAGTCAATAAAAGTACAATTAGAAAAAAATAATTATTAGGCGAGGTAAGATTAAGTTAGCGGGCTCATTTTTTTCACACTTTTAATGACTTTATATTACTTTTAAAAAGTGTTCCGATTAACACGCGTGTTGAATCATCATGGAATCTGGCTTAAAACATCCGGAGTGACTGACCACTTAGAAGAAATGAAACAAATTGAAAGTATTCTTCACTCCTTTTCTCGTCTATTCAATATTTTCATGGGTTTATAACAATGTTGCATTCAGTAACGGGGCAGCATTTCAGCGCGGTCTGATTCCATGACGATGCGGTAAAGGTGGCGTGATTACAGCATGGAAATAGCCTTTTAAAGTACTACTGATAATATAATGGTAACTAGAGTGCAGGTGGCGTGGTTACAATGAAATATTATATAAGATGTTATCCACAGTAGAACGCCCACTTGGTTTTTCGGTAATTTCAAAACCTGATGATTTATTTCCTGAAAGTTGTGATAAATCATGTACATTTGTTAAAACTTTCAATTTGAACATTTTGATTCAATTATCGTTAGCTGAGTTGATTATTCGTCAAATTAAAAATGGTAAACTTTGCCACAATGCATGTTATCTTAGTTTGTAGACTGAATTTGATGAAAAATATGTGTTTTTTTGCTTTTTGAATAATGATGATATTTTTAACAATAAAAAGCGATTTTTCGGTTATTTTTTAATAACCAAAAATATACAAACGCGTTTTGAAGATTCAGTTTTGTTTTTATTTATAAATGAATTATAAAAAATAAATATTGGGAAGGATATCATTATGTACAGGTAACTAAATACATGTTAATAAAGACATTTTTCTATACTTTAACACTCCAGAATGATCGAAATACTCGGAAAAAATTTTAGGGATAAAAAATCTAAAAATTCAAATTTTAAAAAGAGAAGCTATCTACCTGCATTAAAAAAATATTGTATATTTTCTCTGATTTCACTGTTGAATATTTTATATTGTTCGATCGGGAATCTTCTTTTTAAACAAATCTAAATCCTGTAAAATGTTAAAAATCCTGTAAAATGTTAAAAATCCTGTAAAATGTACAAATAAATTTTAACTAACCATCCCATCATTTCTTGCAGTGAGGAAAGTAGTTTAAATATGGTGAAATCGTTTTAAAAACAACTTTATAAAGAAAATAATTATTACTGTAAATGAAATTTTTCTATTTCCGTTACACATTATTGAAAAATATTGCTAGTGCATAATGGAGGCTAGCAAACAACACGAAGCCTGGGTGGAAACTTGAAAAAACTAGGGGTGCTGAAATATTTAAAATTAATAATCACAGCGAGGGTATTGGAGTCCTCCAGACATTTTGAACACAAACAAAATGCTCAAATTGCTAGATCCAATTTGATAATAAAATTAATGGTTTTTGTGCAATCTTATTACTAGTTCCAACTTGATAATAAAATTAATGGTTTTTGTGCAATCTTATTAATATAACGAGTATTGAACATACTTAAGTATAACGATGATATATATGTCTTTTCTATATCGATACCTTGGTTCAATAGGGAACTAACTCAAAATACCTCATTATGAGAAAACTGGGTTGAAAATTTTTCATAAAGACATCCCTCCAATGTAAAGTTATTTTGTCCACCTATAACATAACAATAGATGCAACATGTAAGAATTTATCAACCTATCATATCATAGGTGTAAATGGCTACCTTTATTATGTTCCAAGCGGACACATTTGACATGTTTCTCCATTTAACTAAGCATTGGCTGATTTCATTATAATTCCATAAAGAATTATCTGACTACATAATTACTACGAATTAGACTTATTTTTTTAATGAAATATGAAAAAGGAGAGTTCCGTTACCATTTTTCATCATTAACTCAAAAACCAGAAATTTTGACTTATTTCCCTATTGAACTAATTTATCGATATACGAGTATGTGGGGTAGTTGATACACCGGTTGACAAAATATTTGGTTGGCAAATCGAAGAAACAAGTTCGAAGTATCCCAAAGCGGGGACCGATTTAGATATTTCTTAACGTTTTTAAAATTTCCTAAAAATGTCCCTTTAAAAAATAAATGAACCACTACCGTTGAATTCTTGCAGGCGGTATCAAACGATCTCTTTATTAGCATTGAAATATGTAATGTTAGAACAGTCCAACCTTAAAAGGAGAAAAATCATTATCTTCCTTCCCCACATCTCCGTGAAACAAGCTTTAATACTAGCATGCTTATCAAAATATAAGTATACCAGTATGACGATGCATTTGAAATACTGCGCAAAAGTCACATTCCTTAGAAAATAATAAATTCAAAATTGTGCTACAACGAAAATGATATTTATTAAATTTAATTTTGTTATTTTTTGCTTTATTTATTTATAATGTACACAACAGACAGAGGGTTAATATTGCAAAAAAAAGCAACCGTCCAATAATGGCGTAAAATTTTGTAAAGTTATTTATTTATTATAGTGCATATGGTCTTTTACATATTTTCTTATAAAAATCAAAATTACAATAGTGACACAGGTGTAAAACACATCATATTATGTAAATAGGTAAAATACATAGCCTTCACGAAATACAACAACTAAATATTTTATTGGTCTTACGAATAAATTCAGCAATAACATAGTGTAAGTACCATCCCAAATAATTCACAAAAGAGGCGGATATACAAAACACACGTCATATTCACGGGTTATCGGGGCTATCGCCAAATATGTCCGGAATCCTGCCACTATAGTGGATGTTGTATAGTCGACACATTCACACAAGAGGTTGGGAGAAGATTACGTTGTTTTCTTGGGAAGGATTAAGAAAAATTTCGGGGTTTCTCAGACGGTGGTTGATATTAATTTTTATGTGTGTGTGTAAGATTCTACGTGGGTATTTATAATGATGTAGAACATAGATATGTTTAAGTTCTAGAGAAATTCTCTATAAAAATACTTACACAGAGCGGAATGTATATCTCTATACATTGTGTAGAGGTAAACTTAATTCCTTTGTGTAAACTGATAACTGTGACTGCAATTTGAATGACATTTCACCATGTGTTTGTAACAATACCCCCTCCGATACAGAAAAGCAGATTCTAAGAAATGTTTATGCACTTATTACTATTACCATCTCATGGTTTGATTTACTTGACAGAATTCATGTTACATTATTTGTGATCTTTGGGAAAATATCTTAACTCGATTAAAACCCTAACCAAGGAAAGGAAAAAGGACAAACATTTGGTAATAAACAATTTACTAAAGTTACTTTTTGTACTTACTGAATAAAATATATTTTATATGTTTTTTCTGCAGTATTTTTCACCTCTCCTTATACTTAATTGTAACATTTTTTCTCAATACATTATATTACCATACTACGTCAATTATAGCTTTTTTCCCTTCTATTTTTGTATAATGACACGTAATATGAACTAAACTTGTCAATTTGACCTAAAACGGATATGTTCCCAGTCTGGCAGTTAAAGCTTTCTTACATTTTATTGTTTAATAATGTGTGCTTCAAATAAATAAAAAATGAGTAAACATTAACGGGGAGAGAGACGTCGGAGAGTTGTTATTTATTCATTCAAAATAATGATAGTATTATTGTGCAATACGATAAACATGGTCTTTTTAAAGAGAAAAATATTTATTACGTTTTTTTTTTTAATTTGCATGGGCTTAGCATTTATCAAAATATAATCAGAAATATTACACATTTCTGACCGTTCTACACATGTCTTACAAAAATATATAAAAAGTTGAATATCCTTAAAAATGCTGTGAAGGTTTTTCCGTAACATGCTGATAAGATAAATTTAAAAAAAAAGAACAGTGTGTAGTTTAATTTTTTCATGAACACAACATAACTTTAATGTTCTTTTTTTTTGTAATGCGGATTACAAATCTTTGGTATTAGAAATACTTTTCTCCACTTTCAAAATTATATTCGTATTTTAATTATTTTGTAAAACATACAATGTGACGGTCAGAAATAGTAATATTTCTGATTATTTTATTGATAATACTAAGAATGTAAATTTATAAAACATTTCATAAATATTTTTCCATTTAAAAACATTATGTTTATCATATTGCGTAATAATACTATCATTATTTTGAATTAATAAATAATAACTCTCCGACGTCCCTCTCGCCCTTAACTTATTATCTTTCAGTCATATTCGCAATCTGTAGCGATATATTCGAGCCCACACATTATGAATGGATTCGTGTGGATCAAACTCATAAATCATATTTCCTCGGTAATATGAATGAGCGACTGCGGTTATTCGTTAAGATGAAATAATTTGAGGTATTTATGCTCAATGCAGACTATCTAAAATTGTTAGATTGTACTTGCTATTCAAACATGAAAACTCTAATATCTTAGGGGTCATATTTTAGGGAATCGAAAAAATCAATCGAAGACGTATTAGAGAAAGATGCCGTACTTTACTACTTAACATATTATGTGATTAGTACCTACGAGTACAATTGAGAGGCATTTCAGGATGCAGCATTTAGGGTGGAGATACACTTGATTAGGGTTGTCACAAAGCTGAACCTCTCGATCCGGTTCGTAAGCATATTTGAATTTGCAATCTTAGTAAAGTTCACCAATAGATCTACTATATAGAATATTCCCGACTAGCTCTATTTCAGGGCATATAGATGTATGTAAAGATATACCTATATATCAATCGTGTTTTCATTTCGTTGATATGCAATTTGAGAAACCACCGTTTCCAGAAAACATAAATAAAACACATACATATAAGTAGAAACGGGAATAGGGAATTCAAAATAAAACAACTCTCTTTTGCTATTTAAAAATACCTGGCAGTAAGGTCTATATTTTTATAGCCGCTTCTAAAGGCTTTAGGAAAAGCTTTAACCTTTCTGTGGACGCCTTCAGATTATTAAATGATAGAATGAAATCGAGTGATTTTAAATGATTTCTGTTTTATCAAAAAGCAAAAGGGAAATAAATAAGTGAAATTTTGGAACGATACCAGTTTCGGGGTGTGCAACTCTCGGCTCTCAAAACTCAAGTGAGCTTGCTCTGTCTTCTAAAGCCCCCTTGCGGTCGCTTTCTCCTGCTCCTTCCAAAGGCGAGGTAGCAATTTATTATCATAGACAACCAATTCTTGTTCATGGTCAATTCCGGGTCGGTTTGTCAACCATAGTTGATAGGAACTTGCTTCATAACAGGGTCAACCTCCGATATGAGAAGGCGCCAGTAGAAATTATTTAAATACTGCTCGTTTCTTAGGTTCATATCAATTGACAACATTTTTTCAAATATATGGCTTTTATATGGATACCTGTAATATCTGTTACCTATGTATTATTATTTAACAGTATCTCTAACCTATATTTGATTGGACTAGGAATTTAAATTTGGGAGGTGGTATGGGTAGCGCACCTCGAGAGCCATTCATTGGATAACCAACACCTCTGCTATTGGTCACCCCAAGTTGTTTGCTACGGCAGGTGGCTTAGCAGAGGTGCCTAGGTTTATGGGGCAAGGTTTGTCCGTGTCTTGGCAGCGGATACATTTAAATCACTTAACCTCTCCAGTCGGACTCCCTCGACCCATCGCTTTGCATCGCAGACAGAGGTATAGATTTATACGTACGTCACTCCTGGATACACTGACCACCAGATTTCCACCCACCCTTCCTACCCTTAAGAGGACTCTCCACATAGTATAACTAAAAATGACATAGGTCCTGAGGAAATTATTTTCCCCAGATCCTGTTTGGAGTAAATGCAAAAGATTTTTTTTTTTTTTAGCTGTACTAAAATAATTTTATTTAAATTTACGTCGTAAGGTGCACTCAGAGGCGTGCATTCCATAGAGGCAAATAAGCACTGCCCACCCACCTTACTCATATACGAAATAAATAATATTAAAATTTATATCAATTTTCAAGAAATCAATCCATTCTCTCAAAAATACGCGGGCAGTTCCAGTTACGAATCGCAGCATTGCGGGCGCCCCGCTGATCGCCCTATATAACGTGTCAAACGCAGAAACTAAGTATTCAAAATGTCATATTCAAATACTGACGGTGTTCTACACACAAATGTACACATGTGCGCAATGCGCATTCAAGAGACGACCCATATGTGTTAGTGTAGCAAAAACTCATGTTTATCCATAAAAATTATAAATATAGCAACTGTTCCATGTATCTTTTTTTTGCTGTTGTTAAATACATTGAAATTTTATAAATTCAGTAATTAATTGGCTTGTAATATGCATCAATGAAACGATTACTGGATATTTGATGTGGCAGGTAATCCCTAGAATCTTCGGCGGAAAGTATCAGCTCAGACAGTCTTCAAAAAGCAACAAGTTTTTGCGAGGAGTTTTTTAAACATCAAATAATTCACTGTTTTTTTCCTACTTCCTACCCTGATAATTCTGTGCACGCTACTGGGCTACTTGATGTGAAATAACATAAAACAGCGCTATAGACCTTTTATGGTATTAAAATTATTAAGAAATTTTAACAAAGTAAAACAAATCAAAAATTAAAAAAAGAATAATATCAAGGGGATTTTAAAATAAATTAAAATTGTTAAATATAATCATAAAATGTTTCAAAATTGGAATCGTTTGAGCTTGCGACTGGAATGAAATCTGTATTTTAAAACATTTTTTAATCCTTTTTCAGAATGTCACAGGCAGATTAGCGACTATTGCTGGCGAAAAATTTAATTTTAAAACGTCGTTTATCCCACTGACAGTGAAAGTAATTATTGCCTTAGGCTATTAATATTTAATTCCGTTACATGTTTTCACATTTTCAATTGGGCACTGCCAACAACAAAAAACAAAACCAACTCTCAGCGAATTACTTCATATCATCGCAAGCGTCCATGGTACCTTATAAGCATTTTTCACGAATTACATGAGGTTTTCAAAATTTCATTTTATGTGTTTCAAAATCTTACAGAAGTGTGAATAATATATAAATTCAATATTTGATGTGACAGGTAATGTAAATAAAAAAAACAACGAACATCGGCTAAAGCCAGTAGCTTAGCCATACTTCGTGTAAGTCCGTGGTAAGTTGTTTTTAAATGTCACTTAATACCCAGAGTGGAAGATACTCTCAGTATCGCCCTGGTGAAAGACCACCATTCACAATTGAAACGTTGCTTGAAATGGCTTTTAGTCGTGTTTGGTGACCAGATCTGAATATTCAGGTATTTCCCCACCTTCCTCTTCCCCTTCCTCTTCACCTTCTCCTTCCCCTCCCCAACACCTTCAGCCTCACAAAATTCCCCAATTGGGAATGCCATAGTCTCACTGGCTTCAGACGGTTCGGAGCAGTTGGGACTCTTGTGCGATATTCATATAAAAAAAATTAATTCACTGTTTTTTCGACGTTTTTCTGTGATTAAAAACTATGTGCACGCCACTGCGCGTAGGTAGACAGACCCCTCAAAATATTGCAACTTTACCATTTTACATTGATTCATGGGTTATTTTCGCTGACGTCAGAATTAATAGACCTGACGTAAGTATGACCCGATAGCTGGAGGCAAAGGTCACGTGACACCCAATTTTGGAACCAGCTTTAGTTCACTGCCGTCCATATTTGTTACGCGCGATTTTGACTGTGGTAAGAAAATTACAACATTTATAAAAATGCTCAAACTAAATATTCTTATAAAATAATCGGTTTAGGTAAACAAGCCGAACCTTTTTATTTAGTTGCCCTTTTATTTAAATTGGCGACACGCCTTGTATGTTAATTGTTTTTGTATTAATTTTTGCTTTTTGGTTCAAACTATGTATTTATATAATTCTTTGGGGAATACGGTTTTATTGGATTTTTGTTAACTTTTTCAACCGAAATCATCTGATAGTAAAAATAGATAAAACAAACAATTCTTATGATTTTTTCAAAGTTTCATCATAGTGAAATCAAATTTCTTGGTAAAAAAAGCGTTGATATATTGTGATGTAGTTGTGATGAAATTTCCACAGTATTTTCTTTTTGCTCTTCAGAAACAAAGTAACAAAATAACTAACCAATTAACTATTAATCACGTCGTTTCCTCGCAGATGTAAACAAAGAAGACGGACCGCTTAACAACTCGGTCTTGACACACACTCCTTGCTTTATTCACATTCGTACATTGTCTCATACGTAACCTTCTGTTATTCTGACTCATGACATGGCCCGACTCAAGTATATTGTTCACTTGATCGTACCATGTAGTGCCAAGTAACAAAATAATGTTTTTTGATTTTTACAAGCAACAAAGACGATAGATATTCGGGTGCCCATTTAAGCGTTATTATACTGGTTCGATAGTAAATTCAATGAATATCATTGCAGCGGGAAACGTTGCTGCGTTGAATAATTCAAATGGAAATCGTATCGCATTGCAACAAAATAACAAATCTTTTTTCTTCTAGTTGGTTCGCAAACTAATAAAACTTGTTCTGTCGCGTAGCATTTTTATTTCACTCCAAGCAATGCATATTATAATAATATAATAGGGAAAATTTCAAAATAATATAAAAATCGTAACCAGATGGGACATCCAACTTGATTCAACACTCCGATCCGAAGGGATTTCTCGTACAAATCTAGCGATTAGCGCAGCCGGTCGTGAAAGTTTCCCGGGCAATTTTGGACGCTGCGGACATGGGAATAAGCTGCAGAATCGCTTGGGGTTTCAGTCGACAAAAAGTTCAGCTATTTGTCCGATGGGAAAGTTGGTCCGAGAGTTTAGACGTCCGGATTCAGTTTTCCGGATGGAGCGCAGAAAAATGTTTTTTAATGGGTTTATCCCCGGCCATTGTTTCAGACTTGTCCAATTCGGCTCAGGCGAGGAAATATTCATAAAAGATGTCTCGCTTTTATTAATTTATGAATATTTTAGAATAATAAATCTGGAAAACGAATTTTGCAAAGCGATCTTAGTCTAGATTATAGATTAAAAATGGAAAAACAGCACCTAATTCCTACCCATCTAAAGTCCAGGTTCATTCGAACGGAGTACCTACGTAATGAAAAAAAAAACATAATTATTTATTTAATAGTACCTACATACAATAGTTATGGATGGGTAAATATGAAGTGTCCGTTCGTAATGTGGACATTTACAGTTCTATAGGAAGGGAGAAAGGATTTTTTTTTCACTTTTATATATTATTAAATAAATAGTAGAGATTCATGAACATTGTCCTTTATGCGAGTTGTATTTGGCAATAACATTTTTTGTGAATTTCCATTTAAATGGAGGCCAGCAAACAAATGATTAATTTTTTTAGGTATAAGAATATGTAATGTAAATTTTTTTATCTAGGCCACATAATGCCATTTACGTTAGTTATGCCGAAGACGGATTTAAGAATTTAAAGGGATTATTTTCATTTATTTATTACATCTCTCGAGAGTGCCCTCGTCTGTACGGTGTAACGAGAGGGGAACTATAGCATCACCCGGGTGGGCAGCGTTGTGAGTCGGGTCAAGGTAAGGACTGTAGGAAGGGATTTATTAATGTGGGTTCTGAAGAAGCCCGAAGTACACGAAGTGGAAAAAAACAGAAGCCGGTAGCTCGTTCTACATTCTATTTGCCTTACCCAAAAATGAACTGATGTTTCGCTCATGTTGGTCGAGTTTTGCGTATGTTTACCGGTGCACTGGGGATCAATGCTGCTAGTCCCTTTGACCAGGCTCCATTAAAATACCCGTAGAATAGACTCAACATTCCTACATCGCATCTATGCATTATATGATCGGTGTCTCATCAATGGGTTATCAATCAGATGGATCCCCCTTTTTTGCGCGGAATCAAGCAAGCTTATCAGGTATTTTGGAGCTCCAGCCCAGAGGTGGCTCCATACAGTTGACAGTAATAAATAGCTTTTCCAGTAACATATTATAAATAAATGGATGTGGTGATAAATTAAATATCTACAAAAATATTACAAAAGCAGTATCTACCCAAAAAGTACACATAGTGTATAAATTGCTAATAACTATTCATAGAGTAACATATATTTAACATTAATTAATATGAATGAACATAAATTAACATAAATTAATATGAATTTTACATGAATTTACCCGAATTAACATGAATTTAACATGAATATTTGATAATTATTGGTTATAAACAAAAGAAGTTAAATATTTATGAACGTTGTTAAGAAAAGAAGTGGGGAAGGGGATGGGTCCCCATGTTGTGGCTCCAGTGTTAAGAAGGCCCCAAGAGGGAGCATCAGTGTTAAGAACCACTCACGTGGGCGTCAGTGTTAAGAAAGGAGGAAGAAAGACTAGACAACATGCACGTCGGCCGCCAGTGATAAGAAAGGAAGACAGTTCAACTCACCTCGAGGCCAGAAGGAGGGCTGATCTCAGGTTCCACCATGGTTAGCTCAGCTGGTAAAGGCATCTCATCTCATATCTCAAAGTCGTATGGCTGGCCGCAGCCTTATGTCGGGAAAGGTAACTAACTACTCGAATGAGAGATGCGTGCTTTCTATTCAGGGTTTATTTATAGGAAAACATTTACAGGTAATTACATACGGGATTTCGAATCTAGGGGCTGATCCTAATCTAATCTGATTCCTGATAATCTCTCTCTGATGAATCTCAAACCGGATATGTTATTCGAAGGGCAAGTTATTACAGCACGTAAAAGAGGGTGAATCAATTCTTCTTACATGAGCGGTCGGCGACAGTAGTCACGATTCCTTCAGTGTAAAAATATGTAGACTAGGGATTTCACACGTTCAATGGCAGGCAGGACACAGCGAGCTTGCACTGGTTACTGGCTTTAATATTTAGGTTCAATGCAAGGATAACAAGTTACAAGGTTCAGATGTAATTGGCGTGCGGCCACGTGACCAAGGCATGCCGCATGCGCCTGGCGTCTGCGATCGTAATGGCGGGCGTTTGCTCAGTGCGAGCCCACGCCGTAATGGCGGCCGGAAACCGTGTCCGATTTGCTTGTCTCGCCAACCAAAAACAACGATGGCGGGCGGAAACGTGTAGCTATTGGTCGAGAGCGTGAAGTTTAGCAACCAGCGGCTAGAACGTCTTTGTTTAACTAGCGGCTTGAACACTATTCTACAACCGACTAGATTCTCCTAATTGTGTTACGTAACAACGTGCATTCGCAACTACATTCATCTTCCCTCGCGAATTAAATATGTTTAACCTATATCATGTTATCTTGGAACACGCGAGTAACAGATTGACATAGTAATAGAAATTCAATAGTTCAAGGCATGAAAATGTTATGAAAAAATAAATGCTCTATGAAATTTTTACTGAAACTTGTTTTGGCTGAGTCTAAATCAGTCATTCGTTGTCAGAACAACACTTTGTTCCTTCAGCAAAAATACAATATCAGCAGATATCGCGCCGAGTCATGATAGCTTCGTATCGAGTCTAACTGGATGTAGATTGACGCGGTGATCAATAGTTCAACATAGAAAAGGCACAAGGCTTTTTAACAAAGAACTTTTCCCACCATGCGCTCCAAGTTACCTACCAACATTACGTGATTCATATGAATCGATGGCAAGATTTATGAAACCCATAAAAACTCCGATTTGAAGCCGGAAAACGTATTGATCATCAATAAATTTTCATTTTATTGTGACGTGAGAATTATTAACATCTCGTACTGCCTAAATTAAATAAGTTATTTATTTAACATTTACCATAATATGGTCACATACTTACATAGTTATGTTACTTTTTAATACTCTATATTAGTTTTATTTTTTTACTTATGTATTTATTTGAAATACACATTATTTAACAATAAAATGTAGGAATCCTTTGACTGCCGAACTAGGAACAAATCCCGTTTTAGGATAGTCAAATTGACAAGTTTAGTTCATATTAAGGGCCATTATACAAAAATAGAAGGGAAAAAAGCTGATATTGATCAATTATGGCAATACAATATATCTACAAAAAAGTATAATAATTAAGTATAAAAAGATGTGAATAATAGTACAGAAAAAAATTGTGTATGCCAGATAATCTGGGTATTGTATAATATTTAAGTAGTTATGAAGAGATGAGAAAAACAAATATTATTGAGTCAACAATTTAATGTAATGTAACAATTTAATGTAAACGTTTAATGTAAGGTGTTGGTTTGTGCTATGAGGAAAAAACGCGTTTAAATCTGGGTACTTAAAAATATATATATTATTGAGTAATTTTGTTAAGATTGAGTTAAGTATCACTCAGCTATATGATTGTTTAGTTTGTTTATTCAACTCACCAAAATGTTGTTATTTTACTTAAAAAATATATTAATCTTCTTAATACTTTAATTAATTATTTTCCAACATAGGGTATTGAAATCCCACATATTTAAAAGAGCAATTTTTTTTGGCAAATGAAATAAATTATCCATTAAAAAAATAAACATACGTTATATTGATATATGGATAGTAAAATAATTAGTAGGTGTTGATAGGGTTCTATTCCTACCCGATAGAAAAAAAAATCTGTTGGTTGATTTTAACAAAGCTGTGGAAAGCAGATTCGAGGCCGTGCGTGGGGAAACTTGGCCAGCAATGAACCGGAAACACCGAAACTGAATAAATTTTGACCTCTGGTAATCTTAACCGTTGTTCCAAGAAATTCATATAATGATTTTATATTCATTTTTTTCTATCCTTGATGCATTCTCTATCCCCAAAAATATTCATATGTCATAATAAAAATTCATTCATCATATAAAATAAATGTTTTTTTTGCTGTTTTGTAATCGAACCGGTAATCTCCCACCTAAAGTAAAATGCTTATACCACAAAACTACGAATTTTCCAGTAGGATTATTTAACAAAATTTTAAGAAAATTCTGGATACATCTTCTGGATACATACGTTGGTAAATTTTAATTAGGAACTTAATATACGAAAAGCCGAATATATTAAACTTTTATCAGGGGTTAAAAAATGCGGAATCGGAGAGACAGTATTATGAAGGAGAGTGGACAAGGTGGGTAGGTAAGTACTCAACGTCCTAGGTAGCCGTAGCCAACGCCCCCCCCCCCCTCCCGTCCGCTAAACGCTCTTCGAAATAACTGGCAGAAATTAACGTAAAATGACCATTTGTTGAATTATTAATTTTAATTTGCTGGCCCCCGGCATCCTGGACGGGTCGTTCTGACTGTTTTTAATGTGTGCGGCTCACAATTGGGATAATTAGCCGATTTACGAACCGGAATGAATGATATTATTCACAATAGTAATTTGGCCACCGGGCGCCATTATCATAACACAAAGGTTAGGTAATTGGTGATTGTTTAAAACAAAATATGAACTTCCGCGCAATTGGCTGCGCCCTGAATTATATCCCTTGGTTATTATAATCAGATGCATTGCACAATTATTTATTGTAATTGTTGTCGATTGATCCTGGAAAATAAGCCCTGAAATGTGTTTCTCGTAATTATAATTCCATACATTAACACAATGCATAAGCTTCAGATTATATGTATAACTCTCGATGTCAATCAACAGTGATCAAACCCATAAATGGGTGATCGAATTACTATTTATAATTTAATATTTGTAGAAAATAATATTAACATAACCTAAATGACACATGAGAACGGAAAAAAACGACAAAACATAAAAAGATTTCGGTCGCATCTGGGACTTGGGGAATGATTAAATATTAAAATGGGGTTCTGAAATTTCAATAAAAATAATTAATAATTAAAAATTGAAGACCATTTATAATATTTGTTCGTTATTATTTATAATTAATATATATTTATACGTGTAGGTATATTTAATATACCCAATATATCCAACAATAAACACACATAATATACCCAACAAACATATTACACTCAGTGAACATAATAATAATTATAATTGGATAATTTGCATGGCCCCGGTTTTGTGAAAAATCACCTCAGGGGCGCTGTATAAATCCAATATGGATAATATACGCAATAAATATATACGAAATATACTTATCATACACAATGTACATAATAAATCCAAAACAGTTCACAAATATACTGTATTCAATAAAACTAATATGCCTAACATACCAAAAAAACATAACATACTAAATGTACATAATACTTCCAATACACCTAATACACATGTTATAGGTTGATCAACATAGGCTAACCTCTTACTGGTTATACACACTGCGGAAGAGGTGATATATAACCGTTGATAAAATTAATATGAAATGCTTTGTTTACACCACTGTTTAATATATAAACATCAACATGTTTCGAAAGCGAAGCTTTCCTCATTAGGATATACGGTATACTGAAAAAAAAGAGAAGTATAAAAATAAACCTAAATATAATAATGTAAGAATTTACAAATTATATTTATAATTCATATATACCTGTCATTATATTTTACTACACTGTGTATATGGATGAAGGAAGCTTCGCTTCCGAAACATGTTAATGTTTATATATTAAACAGTAGTGTAAGCAAAGCATTTCATATTCATTTTAGTAATAATGACTCCACAGAATAATTATACATCCATTGAAAAAATATATCCTTTGACATGATACCAGTGGCGTCCAGTCCATACAGGCTTAAAAGCTGTACCGACCTTAAGAAAAATTAAATGATAACACAAAAAAAAAATTACAGCAAATAAAAAATCTGTGAAAAAGGTTTTTTTTTTAATTTGTGTTTATTTTTCACCATTAATAAATTCAGTGTAGTGTTTCCCATTGACAAAATTATCCTTTTTCTTTCATGTCGCAGTCTACCTTTGGTAATGCATTTGACTTCTTCGAAATCAATTTTTTTTTAAATTCTACGAACTAATAATAATAATAATAATAACTTAACTCCCAAATGCCACAGAATTTTATACATAAGTAAATTTTCTTCCCTGTGCACATCAAAAGTTCCATCAGAAATAAGACCAGCTTTATAGAAATAATAACTTTTAATTAATTGTAAAGACAAAGAGGAGACCTTAAACCATCTATAAACTCAACCGCAACGATTGCCCGGAAATTTATATAGGTAAAACTGCGAGAAACATAAACATTAGAGTAAAAGATCATATTAGATGTTTAACAAGAGTAGGTTTTTCAGAATTCGCCGAACACTTAATACGAACTGTACAATTAATAGAAGTAGAGTGAAAGTAATAATAAAAATGGAATAGGTTTGCGCCTTAATAATATAGAAGCATTACAAATGTCAAAAACAAATTAAAATAATAATTGCCAAATTTTATAATAACAATTAGATTTAACCCATGTTCCCATTCTTCCCCACCCCTTCCCTTTCTACTCTACATACCGCTCTATCGCCACCACTCTGATGCTCTGTCCTGTTCTACTCTGATATATTGTCTCTCTTCCCCACTTTTACTGTTTTCATCATAATATATCTCTATATATTAATTTAGTTTATATTTGTACGTTCCTGAAGAAGGTTGAGTTCAACCGAAACCGGTCGATAATGCATAAATATAAATATAATAAAATGACTTAAAAAAAAATAATTAGCTATAATTATATTTTCAAGCCACAGTGATTACTTTCCTTGATAAAATAATAAAAATAATCTTTTCAATATTTAATTCACAATTCATACCCGAACTTGAAAAACTCCACACAGCCTATTTTTCGATTCAATAAAAGTGCATTATTGAAGATCTATAAATAATAGTTTGACTGCGTGTCTGATACGAGACTTGCACGAGGTCGAACGGAGAACTAAGTACAAACAGATATATATAGTGTTGGTATGTAAGTACCACTTAAAAGTGAAAGACTTTGGTGGCTTACACATTGACTTATTGAAAAAATGAACATATAGGTGCCGTGCTAGCGTCGAATCCTTCGGATTGCCTAGACTGCAATACGAACCAACCTATTATTTATCCAAGAGCTCCGAATAATAGATAGAGATAGACTTGCAACTGCGTGCACAAGACAATCCCTTTTTTATCAGAGTTTTTTGTACGAGAACTTACAGAAATTGGATATCTTGATAGGGGAAGTTCGCCGATACGCTGAAGTGGCCACGTGAGGAAGGTAGCAGGTAGGAAGGACACCCTAATGTTTGTCCTGCGAACTGTAGAATATCGCAGTCAGTGAAGGCCTCTGATCTCTCAGAGGACTACAGTATTCCCGAGGGGTCAGGAGACGACCCTCATTCATGACTAAAAGGAAATTGAACTACGAATAGGTAAGTAAGGATTAACCCGACGAACGCTTAACAGCTTAACTAATTGGAAGAAATCATTCTTTCTAAAGCAGCAAAAACATTCGAACGGTGAGCTCTAGCGTAATGGTTTCGCACAGCTTATATTAAATGGGATTTCGATTCCAACGCTTTTTTTATCTCGTAATTTTATTTCTATTGTCACCGTATTTTTTTTTCAACGATTTTTTTTTTATAAACCATACTGAATCTAGGGCGAAGCCTGGTAGCAATTTATTATTATTGATCCTTCAAATGATTGGTATTCACTTTGTGGCGACATTATTAATAGAATTTTGAATTCCTTTATTATTATTGCTGCTATTTACGTTAGATCTTGTTGTGCATTTTTTTGCTATAGGCGTAATGCAGATCTTAACAATAGGGGAGGACTGATTAGACCATTTAAAAATCACCCATTTCATTTCCTTATTTCCACCCTCAGATAAAATGTGGCCCAAAAAACTAGCTCAAAAAGCTTTAGTGAAAGTGATTTGTATTTCGTCTAATAAAATTATTATGCCTATTCAATTATATGGTTACGTTCTTCCAATTCTTTTAAAATCTTTAAAACGTTATTAAAGATAATTTAATTGACACGAAATTTAATAGAAAAGCCACAGTTTTATTGGAAGAAGTCGACTTTTTTCTATTAATCTGTTATTTAAGACAATAGAATATAGTTAAAAGAACACTGGACTACGTATAATAAATATAATAATAATACAATATAATAATTATTAAGACTTTTCATTTAACCCAGAAAGCCAAAAAAATAACTCAAAATGAGCAGTCGAATCTAATTTAAAAAAAAACACAATATTATTTGTTCTCCTTTATGATGGTTTTGCTTCTGAAATATGTATATATTTTTATGTATCAAAAAAGTGGTGTATAAAATAATATTTTAATAAAAAAAAATTATTGACCATATTTAGTGAGGTATAAATGTTTCGTCGTGAAAAGTTTTGGTAATAAATTTCGATGTCAATAACAAAATAGCAAAAAGGATTTTGTAGGTTGTTTAGTTAATCTATGAAAGGAACAGTTCACTTCTACATGATGCGACTTCATCAGGGCATTATTGAAAACATAGTTTATCATATTCAAATGAATGACAGAGGAATAGTAGATTATTTATCGAAGAATTAAGTTCTAGAGAAATATTTAATTTTTCCACAGAATTTGAATCAGTGAGTTTGAGGAATCCAATTGCTTTGAATTTTTCAACATCCATATCTCTACAAGTACCTACTTTGATACCCCATCCACGACCTTTTTCGCATTATTCTGTGTGGCATGTAACGAACAACGGTGAAAGCGGTATATTTAAATTTTGCATCTCCATTTTAACATTTCCGTGGAAAATGCTTCAACATTTTCGCATCCATGCACTTGTTAACCTCAATGCATTTTTCAGTTATTTATACTAAAAATGCTTCAGCCGTGCTCGTGACATAATTTACCTATTTTCAGGTCATAAAAATCACTCTAATGAACAAAAATTGAATTCAAAAGCACTTAAAATTCAAAGTTGCTTATTAATGAACTGAAAATGACACTTAATCTAACAAATTTTACAACACTTACAGTATCTCCTCAAAGAAGCGAACTAGAATTTAAATCCCGACGATCTGAAGTTGTTTATAGTTGATGAGAAATATATATTTTCTTCATAACTTCGTGATATGCATAACATAAAAAATTGAATTATCTTAGTATCTGATAAAAAAGTAAAGAGGAAACGTTTATATCGAAAAATCATAAAAGCATCTTAATAAATAATAGATAAAAAATAATACAGAAGACCTGTTTGTGTAAAATTGTTCAAAATGCTCGTACGCATACTGTGAGCTTATACTTCGTCATATTTATAACTGATATATCTAAATTTTCTAGGAAAAAGCAACTCTGTTAAACTGCCAATTTTTTTAAATGATTTTTGAGTTCGTTTTGAAGTATTCAATGAATAGTTCCGTGTAATTTAGTATAATAAATAAATAATAGTGGAATCTCAGGTGAAGTCGCCGGTAAAACATCAAATTTACATGTCTCTGTCAACTTCTGTTACATGTAATTCTATCCCGATATTTTGTAGATTCGTCTGTAAAATTCTGTGAAAACATTTTTCATACATTTCGTATTAATCATACGTATTTCGCAGTAATCAACGCGTGTGCATGTAAAAAGAGTAAGAGAAATGTTAGAGGTTCCGTTACGTTTTTTATTAAGATTTTCTTCTTTAACCTGTGTTTACTATCTGATATGAAAATACCTGAAATTTAAAGTTTTATGCCGGCGTGGCTGGCGGCTGGCGGCTGGCATAAGCTGAATCCACATTTAAGCGTTGCCTACCGCTAACTGTCGCCCTAAATCATCGTTATCGACGGTTTGTGCGCAAAAGTCCGGGCCGAGCGTCGCAGGCGGGCGATAATCCCCAGAAAACAAGTAGTTTCTCGCATCCGTGACGTTACTTTTAACATACCAACATATTTTGAGCATTTCAAGGTATTTTGAACACGTGAAGGAATTTTGAACCTATCAGGAAGGTTACCTCCAGGATGAAAACCCCTCGTATAAAAACATTTCCTTGACAAAACAAAACGCCTAATTAATTACCGTGCTATGTACACCTTAACTTATTTATTAATGTATTACATAATATATGTATCTTGTTTAGTTGGAATCGTAAAAATATTATTTAAATATAATAATATTATTTTGAGTTTGAAGGTATGCTTAGTGAAAAGCTCTGTGTAATAAGTATGTGTAAAACAAATATCCCATTCGGTTTACTTTATTGTATTAGATTCACGTGTATTCGAAAATAAACAGTTTAAAGAACTTGTCTTTTGTGGTTAAGTGGTGATCTCTTTCATAAACTAGATAATGTTTATAAAATCACACATAAACAAGAAACAATGGAATAAATCAGGCTAGTTTTATGGAAAGTGAAGAAAATTGAGATTAGACATGGATTAAAGTATATATTTATTTTTAATCATAATAATAATTAATGAAAAAATTAAATTAAATCTTTTTCATAGAATATAAAAATACAAATATTGCTATTCACAATATTAAAATAGGCACACCGATCATGAATAACAATATATAGTAATAAATAAATACCGTTATGAGGAAAATCGAATAGTATTTTCTGTCTATTTATGATTTAAGAAATAAGATGCTACCAGAATGTATACTACGGAATATAAACATGATCCCGAAATCGAATACCTTTTGACAAATTGCGATAATTTTAGATTTCCGAGAAACAGTTTGTCGGATTATTCAAAAAAATATTTGTTTGAAAGGATTCCAAATATAAATTCAAAACAAATGTTAAAAAAATAAATGAGTGCAGCGGTTTTTAAACGACACTCAATTGTTTTGCGTTTAAGTAGTAGACATTCAGCAAAAAGATGCACTTGATTTATGTATAATATATTGTTGGATCGGGCATGAAAATAGCTGGTATCCACTGATCTGGAGGGAGATAGCAGAACACTGGCAGGAGTGAAGGCGTTACTGACGCGGCCATGACTTTGATAAATCCTCCGTGGTCGAGGGGTACGTGGCTCTCGACTACGAATCCGAAGGTCGCGGGTTCAAATCCCGGCGTGCGCAAGTAAATTTTATTTAATTGATGTGTGTTGTTTCACAATTAATTCATTACAAATAATATACAGTATATTTGCGCAGGTTGCAGAGTGAAAGATACTCTCAGTGTCGCCCTGGTTAAAAACCACCATGCAGAATAGAAACGTTGCTTAAAATGGCTTTTAGCCGTGTTTGGTGATCAGAGCTGAATTGACAGGTATTTCCCCACCTTCCTGTTACCCTCCTCACTACCTCCAGGCTGACAACATTCCCCAATTGGGGATGCCAGTCTCACTGGCTCCACATGGTTGAGGGCAGTTTTGACTCCTGTGCGGTATTCACATTTTAAAAATGTTGTAGCGTCGCTAACATGATGATGGAACAATAAAGTTCTATCCGAGTCTAAAATGTTATGCGATAATGAACTCTAAGGCAGTTTTCTCTAGAGCCCATAATCGCGGTATATAGCTGTGTCAGATAAAACTTTGTTGTTCCAAGGATACCATATGTGGATGATTTAGAACATTACGATTTAGTAAATACTCAACCTCAACCACTTGATACAGAATATGTACAAACAAATATTTATTTCCATTGCATCTACCCCCATTACGAAGTCTTAAGTGCTTCATAGTGGACGGTTGGTAGATTTTTCTAAAAACTTTAATATCTTTAACGGTCCAAAGTAAAGATAAAATTTTTCATAACCCATGATAAATCTTAGCTCTCGAGTTAGTTGGTTAAAGTTTCATCTAAAAATAAGCGTGTAAAAACACCGTCTCATATTCTGCTGCCAGGATATCATACGAGCGAAGGGGTATTAATTCACAAGCTCTCATACGGCTTACCCACGTCTCAAGTATCGCCTCGGGTCTTTGTCTCATGCGGGAGGGGCGCGTCCTCCACTAACGCCCCTAATAGCGTTCCCCAAGAGCCAGTCTATACACCTGTACCCGTACCCGCGCTCTGTACACTACACCCGGGTAGTCTCACTCTACATACCTCCATTGTGTTCTGCCTCCCTGGTATTATTGTCTGGGTACACAGTACACAGTACACACGGATCTCTCCCACTTTTGACCTATCACGTTTTAATTCAATGCGACAATGCTACCCGACTAAGCCGTGTATTATTATTAGGTATTGTTCTGAGCAATTATTGTTCACAGAATTAATGTTACAACACTACACACCGTTTTTAATCAAATTTATTTCAACTGATTGTTACGAATGTGATATGGATCTAGTAATTATCAACTACTTAAATGGTTTTTGTTTTGGATGTTTAAGTTCATTGTGATGTTTTTTTGTTATGAATTTGAACATAGACCACTTTTTTCATACTAAACGGTTGACCTTCTGTGATAAAACATTTTTGGATAAGATATTTGTTTATTTATTTATCAACGCCCTGATGGGCTTTTACATATTAACATTTTACACTAAAAAAAAAATAATGGTGTAAAGTTAACAAAAAAAAAGAGTAACATATTTATAATATACATGCATAAAAATGTATTACACAGAGAAGTTAAAAGTTTTAATTTGCCGATAATATATATATATATATTTTTTTTTGTAAGTTTAATTTTATTGATACTTAAAATACAAGTTCATAATATAATATAACATGAGTGCATGACAGTGAAAAACGCAACGTTTTTTTTTTTATATTCCAGATGATGTAAAAATGGATGTAATACGTAATATGAAATTGCATAATACGTAATATAGTGCATGATACCGAGAAAGAAAAAAGAGATAAAAGTTTTCAACAAGGATATTAAAAAAAATTATACAATAGCTCCTATGCGATGCTTTTAGAATCGTTGCAAAGTAAACATATCATTCAGGTTTCTTTTAAACTAAATAAACGGGTAAATGAATAGGCGATAAATACGGACATGCATTTTATAGTTAGTGTCGGAATTGTTGTTGCAGAATAAAATGTTTTGCTGAGTAGTTTGATCAGATACATTGAAGTTGATTAGTTGCAGGAGTTCACAACAGTCAGTATAAGGAGTAAATAACTTTAAATACGATTTTAATAAAATTTTCTAGGATATGTATTTTAAGTGTATTTAACAAGAAAGTTTAGTTTATGTTTTGAATTTGCATGCGTAGTTTGAAGTTAATAAAATTTACAAATTTGTTCTGCACGCATTCAATAAATTTTATTGTGTGTCAAACAAAACTCAGAGATGCCTAATTTCGTTGACTTTTTACAATATTTTGTTATATATAGCGTAGTTAAATGATAACGGGGTCTTGATTAAATAAAATGTTAGTGTCTTCCATTTATCAAGGTTGAGAAATACGTTGTTAACGATACACCAATTGTGTAATTTGTCGATGTTTAACTATAAGATTGGTACTCACTAATATTGCATATTTCTTTGTATAATATGATATCATCGGCAAAAAGTAGAATTTCTACATAGTGAAAACAAGTTATCATATCGTTTATGAATATTAGGAATAGTATGGGACCAAGATGACTTCCTTACGGTAGACCATTAGTTGCATTAAATACCTTTGATTTGTAATACTTAATTTTGACGAACAAGTTTCTGTTTACTGTTCTAGTTCATACAGTTTATTAAGTAATAATTTATGGGATACTTTATGAAAAATCTGCATAGATACTGTGAACATTTTTTTTTATTCGCATAAGATTCCGTAATGTCGTTTTGGCAAAGTAATAGGTTAGTAGCAGTTGACCTTCGACTGATGAATCCGTGATATTTTTTTATCAATTACTTTGAGTATTGACGGCTAAATTAACACGGGAGAAGGATATTTAAAAACTTTAGGAAGTCTTGATTGTATACATACGGTATAATAGTTTTTATTTCTGTCATCTTTTTTGAAAATTAGGGTGACTCAACTAGATTTACAACGGGTTGTAAAATGTCTATTGTGAGTTTAACTTAAGAACAACCTGCTACAGTTCCAAATTTGGTTCCTACTGCGCATACCCACCCCCTCGCATGCGTCCCATCTCCCGCGCACGGCTGCGACGGCCATGTAACTCCGCCCATACACGCCTTTCTGAGATATTAACCCATTCATACCGTGGATGTTCAGTCAAATTATCATAATATTATCAATTTCGGATTAATTCCCTAGCTGTTTTAATGAACCTGATGCCAAATAAAATGCAATATGTATATTTTAATATTATAACCATAATTATTTAAATGTATAAAATGAGTTAAGTTTGTGTTTGTAGGTAGGTAATACAGAATAAAAAAAATCCTGTTTTTGAATGTGTTAACGTGGATACCAAGTCGCGGAGAAAGTAGTGGGGGAAAGGGGCAGGACATGCGCGCTCTCAGGTCGTTCTAATGATGGACAGGGTTATAGAAGAAAGTAAATCGTTAAATATGGTAATATGGTGAGTGGACCAGATATTGCATTTGCGCATTGTTTTAGAAATATTAACGGGACATTATATGGGCCTGCAGATTTATCGAGGTCAAAGGAAATAATTCTATTTATGCAGGATTTCCGTGTTAAGCGGTAGTTCTGTAACTGTAACGTGTTTTGATATGTATATGATGGTATGTTATTTTCTGATATTTCGTCTTCGTATACGCTTTGGAAATGATCCGCAAACAAATGAACAATGTTGATGGTGCTATTAGCTATTTTGCCATCATAGTGTGCTGTAGGGGGTAGTCAGAACCTTCATTGTTAAATTTTTTAACAAACTTCAACAGATTATTTATCTCTACTGCATTTTTTTTCAATGAAGGTGATGTGTGCTTTATAGCACAATTTTGATAGTGATTTACATGTTTTTCTTGTCGATGAAAAGTTTGAGTAGTCATCAATTAGATGAGTGAGTTTAAATATTTGATGTAACTGTTTGAGAAGTACTACAAATAAATATTAAGCACCGCGGAGAACCAAATTGAATATATTCTTTGTTTTAGTGTATACGATAGTTCATACGATTTTACATTGTTGGTAAATGTTTGATAAAGTTTTTCTACGGTTTGTTCGATGTCACTATCATCAGTCAAGAAAGTCTAATCAGTATTAGTGAGTTGGTAATTGATTGAATCGTATTCGGCGTTTTTGAAGTTAAGCGTTGTTTGTTTCAATGTGGGTTTGTATGTGTACATATTAACTACAATCCGTAGGGGAGGATGATGACTATCCACCAGGATGAGCGGATCGTTTGACTTCTCAACATACAGTTTAGATCAGTTAGAGAGAGCTAGATCTAAAAGATGGTCGCGCATATTTTACATGTTGATCTAAATTCAGATGGTTTATTGTATCTATCACTTCACGTGCTGGATCGTTAGAACTTTCATGTGTAATATAACCATCATCACTAGAGTTTCATTTCAATTGGGAAGATTAATGATAATTTTCGATGTAGGATGTTTTGACATAAGAAATTCAATGTCTTCACAGTGATTCTTGTATGTTTGAATAACGGAGATTGGCGGTATGTACATAGTTCCAATGATGATTTATTCCATGGCTGTAACAATTTGTAGAAATAATTGCTTCAGCGAGCTATTTTGGGTGATTAGTTTTTCAATGATACAGTTTCCTCAGTTGCTATTATAAATCCGCTTCCTCTCGATTTGGTACTAGATTTTAGATTTCTGTCACACTAAAATATCTTGTGGTTTGAAAACCTAAGTTCTGGAGACTTTATTTCTGGTACCAGCCATGTTTTGGTAAGGATGAATATATCATGTCTGTTTAAAGGGACTGCTGTTTTAAGGTCATATAGTATCGTACGAAGTCCTCTTGTATTTTGTTATTAGATTTTTTTAAGGGCATTTTCGGCTACTTGGGCAGTATCCATTGATGGGTTTATGTCTTTTGGGATATGTTTTAGTATCGATGGCTTATTATTGATAAATTTGATTGTTACTCCGACTTCGCCTTCCAGGATACGGTTTTCCAGGGATTGACTGAGATCATAAAGGTATTGCCTTTGTGGAAGATGGTCGGAGAAAATTTTATAGTCGGTGTTTGACAAGGTTATGTTTTTTCATATTTAATACTTCAGACGGATCATTGAGTATGACTTTCATTGGTCTGATTTTATTTGGTTTTACCGTGCCAATGCGGAAAACGTGGACAGAGTATTCAACAAGAGTGTTATCGATTTTGTAAAGTGTTTTTAATTTTTCCACTTTGTCCTGATTAACTCGGTCCATTATATTCACCAATATGCTTTCAGAAACATTGTTTCATCTTCCTTTCCTCTAACTCGTTCAGACGCTATTTTTAATTTTTTTTTCAAATAGAGTAAAATTTAATAATACCTTGTATTTAACTAGTTTAATAGAAAGAAAAAAAAACATTTTATTGACTTTAAGAATGGTTTTTGACACAAACGGGACAAGAATTCGTAGATCTAATTTTAACAGAGAGATTTTTCTAAACCTCTAAGCTATCAAGGACAGCAATGAACCCGCTTTAATAAATTTAATATGTTATGAATGCGGACATAACTTTAATTCGTGAATTGTCGAAAGCAACATTTTTTATATATTTGTGAAAAAAATATTCCTTTAATATTTGAATAAATGCTTTGCGTGAGTATTACAAAAAACAATATTCTACAATAAGAAAGAAAGATAACGGTTTCATAATAAAAGCGTATTAAAAAATTTGTGCAAAAATCTTTTTTAACGATAAAAATAAAATTTTAGTCGGTTTAAAATATTTATTATTTTCATGATTTTGGGAAATGATTGCCTAAATTGGATGCTGTTATATAGCGAAGCTAGGACAAATTAATGCTATTAAGATGAAGAAAAAGAACAAATTTGTATTTCAGTGAGTAAAGAATGCTTACAAATTCGAAAATAATTTGAAACGCTAAGTCCATAAGGCCTTGGGATATTCAAATTCAATTTCCTGAATAAAAACAGCCACCCTTGTTAACCTTAAATCGTAATATTTCATCACTTCGGAAATATGCCAAATGGAAAAGGTACACAGAACTCAAATTATTTAAATTTGAATCAAAGGTATCCGAAAAGCACGTCTTGGAATTCGAGTATTCCAAATAATTTCTGTATAAGGAGTAAAAACTTCACGACCGGCGATTCAAAATGCACAAGATTAAAAATGTAATTTCTTATATAATTTTTTCATTTTATATTCACTTTGTGGCGTAATTATTATTAATAATAAAAAAGTCTGAGGTTCGTGGAAGTTTGTTTGATTTCCGATTTCTCACTTGTAATCAGAAAGTGGGAATCTTGGAGAATATATCTTTTTGTTCACATCGCCAAGGGATTTAAGTCACACTTTGGGAAATACCAGGGTGATTTATGGAGTCTCCAAGAGAAAACAGTGAATTATATTACATAATTCGTTCCGAAAATAACAATTTATTTTTTTAATGTATTAGATTATAAGCAATATTATATAGACATTCCACGCATAATTTGCAGCTATAATAAATATTTTTTTGGATTATTGAATTACATAAATTAATAACATCTATTCCTTTTTGAAACAATGGAAAAATCAATCTCATCATAAATTACTACCTAACATCAGAATATCGTAAAATAAAACATATGATTTAATAGCGTTAATTAAATTTAAGCTTCAAATTCTTCTTCGAGATTTGACGGGACCCTGAAATGGTCAATTAAATTGACTGTGGAGATTTATCCAATTAGCATTTTATGTTATAATCCTTTATTATCGCAAAAATTATAAATTACAGTTATCTGGATTAAACGATATTTAAAAAAAAAACTACGTATTGGATTTGGAGACCGAACGCAATAAACTAAATTTTCCAAAGTACAAAAGGCATCTCGTCAAAAATATTTATATGTCATCACTGCTTCGAAAATTTAAAAGAACGAAACTGAACACAGCCAGTTGCATTATAAAATGATACATTTATTGGAAAAACACACTTTACTCTATTAACAGTTGATTCCTTTAAAAATATACATAGTTACTTATGGTGATTACAATTTTTTTAAATGGTCATCTCCTCTCTTTTTAATGAAGTTGTTTTAAAATTAAAGTACACTGTTTTCGTTATTTTTTTAGCTCTGCTTATGTTTTGTACATATAAGTGGGTCGACAATTTACAAATATTCTTTGAAATGCTCTTTTGGTAGCATCATCTATTCTTGGTAGCATCATCTAGTCTTAGTAGCATCATCTAGTCTTGGTAGCATCATCTAGTCTTGGTAGCATCATCTAGTCTTGGTAGCATCATCTAGTTTTGGTAACATCATCTAGTCTTGGTAGTATCATCTAGTCTTGGTAGCATCATCTAGTCTTGGTAGTATCTTCTAGTCTTGGTAACATTGTCTAGTCTTGGTAGTATCATCTAGTCTTGGTAGTATCATCTAGTCTTGGTAGCATCATCTAGTCTTGGTAGTATCTTTTAGTCTTGGTAACATTGTCTAGTATTGGTAGTATCATCTAGTCTTGGTAGTATCATCTAGTCTTGGTAGTATCATCTAGTTTTGGTAACATCATCTAGTCTTGGTAGCATCATCTAGTCTTGGTAGTATCTTCTAGTCTTGGTAACATTGTCTAGTCTTGGTAGTATCATCTAGTCTTGGTAGCATCATCTAGTCTTGGTAGCATCATCTAGTCTTGCGTGAATCAATGACTTCAGCCCATTCCCATTAAAGTAGAGAAATTTGAATATCGCGAAAATATTTCTCGAGGCCTATACATAAGCTTATGTTTTGACGGAAAACGAAATATGGCGATATTTTTGCATTACATATTTATACATTTACGATGGGCGTGAAATTTATAGCATTAAATCTCCATAAAATCGTGACTGCGGGGTAATACGCTTCATATTTACCTATACGTTTGGTCACGAAGGGGTAGATAACCTTTCTTTGTACATGTTTTCTAATCAAAATGAGTGCATTTTTCCAGCAACGTGCCTGCCCATTTTTAATCAACCGGCAGTATTTGCATTCTTTGGAACGCCTTTAGTACATCATATTAAAACAATAAAATTAAAACAGCTTACCACATTTCTGTAAAAGTGATATTATTTTTTTTTTAATTCCAAGTTAACAATTTGATTTTTACACGTAAATAACATTATATCATCTACTTCTACTTCGTTTAGTCTCATTTAAAATATTCAGTGGCATTAAGTTAGGATTTTTTTATTAAAATTAATTTATTAAAGAAATTACTATCATTATTGATTAAAATTTTTAAAAGAATATTTTTATGTTTTTGATAAAACAAAAGAAGACCAAAAAAATTACGTTTTCACCAAAACCCACTCTACTTTATCCGGCAGTAATGTATTATACCACATAAGCATAGAGCATATTATTTTATTTTTGATCACCTCAGAAAATTCATTGATAATTTTTATTGTATATATTTTTTTTTGCTTGCTTAAAAAATCTAATGTGATATTAATTATTTTTAAGCAAAGCTAGCTATTTTTTAATAATAAATATTTTTTTCATATAAATCTATTCTAGAGTGTAACTTGAATAAATGTAAAGACAACATAAAACAAAATTAAACTGCTGATAGTTTATTTGCTTCATTTGATCCGAAGTAGAAAAAATCACGAAGTTCGTGTTAATTTGAATTAAGTTTGGTAGTCGAAGGGTAAAAACATTTGGGTAGGCAGTGGTAAAAACATTTGGGTTTTTTTTACAAAAAAAATATTTATGAAACCCGCAGTTATCGAACATTTTACTCTTATTTACATAGGTACTTAGATAAAATTCAATATTAAGTAAATGAAACACCTTGTTATAAACCACGAATATATTTTATTTTCACCAACCGGTTTCGCTTAACTCAAACTTCATCGGGGTAAATATAATAACTGAATTCTAATATAGACAATAAAAACGTGTTTCGTTTACTTAGTACAATGTCAAACCACGAAGTGATTGCTTCTTACGAAAAACAAATACAATTTAATATGTTTGACCATAACCGCGCCTGCATCCGACAAAAAGTAACGATGTTCCCCTTTTGCTTGTTTACTTACGCGCACCAACAGTTTCCAATAACTAGTATTGGTAACATTTTATTTATTTATTTTCCCCGTGACTCATGGCCTGTCCGGGTACAATGGAGAAATTTAAATATTTTCTAGGCAACGGCGCGTATCACGACGGAATATTTCAGCGTGGTTTCAGTTGTGAAAAAATACCACATCTCTCCGGGTCTTACAAGTATTGTGTGTTGTGTTTGCGATAACATTCTAAAGCGGAAATAAAATGTTTATATATGTAAATGACGTGATACAGAGAAATCAACGGAAGAATTGAAAATATTTTCTCCATTCTATTTCTTTTCACTATCTTCTCGGTAGGTGTCGCCTGGGTGTTTTTTCAACCCTTTTTCTATTATCGGGGCGCTAGTATTTGAGCGGATAGATAGTGTGGAAAGGGTTTGAACAGCAATGATAGTAGCAATCAGTATCAAATATGTTACGTATTTTGCAGATACAATGAGTGTCAGTGCGTGATGGAAAATAAAGGGTTTTTTCTGATTACTTTATTTTTTTGTTATGTTTAAAATTAATTTGAAAAACTGAATTTAAATTTTAAATTAAAAAAATACATACATATATATTATAACCTATTACTTGTTTCTTCGATAGACGTGTAGTTATTTTGTGGCGTCATTATGAATAAATTAATAAGAAGTACCTTGTTTACACCACTGTTTTTAATAAACGAGTATAAATATCAACATGTTTTGAAAGCGAAGTGTTCCTCATCAGAATATTATTAATATCAATTTTGATAACAATAACTATTATTTTTTTGGACTCGTTATTTTCTTGATTTTATTTATATTAATTATAAAAATAATTTCTAACATAAATTTATTATATTATGTTTTACAATATACTTTTTTTTATTTTTTCAATGACTTTTACATTTTTAATTTTTTACTGACCTACTTTTATCACGTATTGTTAATTTTTGTTAATGGTTGTAATTTTTCCATTCTTACATTATTATTTTCTATGTTTATCTTTTGTTTATTATGCTTGTCATTCTTTTTTAGTATGCTATGTATACTGATGAGGATAGCTTCGCTTTCAAAACATGTTTATATTAATTTATTAAAAACAGTGGTGTAAAGAAAGTACTTCGTTTTAATTATTACTTAATTTAAAAAATGGTTCATTCATAAAAAGATACAATTTAATAACAGCAGAACTTTTTTATAAATAAATTTGGTAAAAAACCAAATAATAATAAAAACATAAATAAATGCTTTCATGTGATTTAACCGCCCTTAATGTAAATCGCGTCACGATTTTACGGAAACTAAATATAAAAACTAAAATGAAAGGTTTCTTTAAAATTAGATTTATGTGAAACGAAGCATTTGAAAATAACAACATTTTGTTCAGAATGTGTGAAACGATGTATGAATGTGAATGAAGCAAGAAGTGTATACCAAGATTAAGTTATTTGACAGTTCATCCTCTTTCCTGTTATGAAGCAAGTCCCTAACAACTAAGGTTGACAAATCGCAGACCCGGAATTAACCATAAATAAACATTAGTTGTCTATGATAAGTATTTCTCCGCTCCATTTTGGTAAGGTAAAGGGAGCTGTGGGGAGGCATGGGCATTCCTGGTCTGCAGAGGCAAACCTGTCCGCTGCGCCGCTAAATCTGTCGCCATGGCTTCCAACAACAGGTTTGGTTGTTTGTTTATTTTATTTTATTTCCCTTTTGCTTTTTTACAGATGAGGCTTGTGAAATCATTTAAAACTCACTTTCAGAATTCAATTGCATCCTTTAATAATCTACGAGGTGTCCTGAAAAGGGTTCAAGCTTTCCTAGAAACCTTTTAAATTCAGAAACATATAAAAATATAGTGAATGACGCTTAGGAGTGTACTTTTATATAACCAAAAGAGGTTGTTTTTAACCTTTGGTTCCTATTTACGTTCATTTATATGTATATGTTTTTATTGAAGATAACTAAGCGGTAATTTCGAAAATCGTCCATCAACGAACTGACAACACGATTAAAAGACGAATGTATCGCTTTTTCGTATACATCCATCTACCCTGAGAAGAGCTAGTCGGGGATATTTTATACATTAGATCTATTGATGAACTTTACCAAGATTGCCAATACAAATGTGCTCACGTAACGGATCGAGAGATTCTGTGGTGTGACATTCCCCACCCCCGTGGTTATTTAGTTTATTTAATTCAGTTGTTTACGAGCTATCACTGTTAATTTTTCTTACATTTTAATTGAAATTAAAAACTAATCCACACAAATAGGCTAACGCACAAGCTTAATTTTGCATTCGGAACCCTGGATGAAATGAATACTTTTCCACTTTACATGAGAAACGAATTTGTGAATATTTTGATTTATTTTTCTTAATAATTATAAGAGTTAATTTCTATGGCGTTGTTTTGTGAAGGTTCACCCCAAGTGGTCTCACTGTGGCGCTGAAACTTAACTGACATGGCTGTTCTAATTATATTTTCACAGACCTTAACAAGAGAATATTTTGACGACCTCAGTGTTTTTTATACATTTATAAACGAGACGTCTTGATTAGTTCCATTAGATCTGAATTTCAATACATAAATACTTATTATTTTTCTTTATCCCATATGTATTTGCTCAACTTTCCATTCTCCTCGAAAGAATACCAAATTAGTACGGTTGTGGTCCCATTACCTCAAGGCATTCTTGAGGTATAACTACATTAAATATGTTTAAAAAATGTGACTTCACTGCAACTATTTATAGTACTTTTTAGCGTGTAAAATGTAGGTAGGTTCTGACATACTGTAACAAAATTGTCTTATTCTTGTTTATATCTTCATTTATATTCAATTTAAGCGATTCTGTTTCCCATTGAATCCGATAGATTTTCCGTGTTGAAAGCCCCGCCTCGCCTTCGAAAGCTGCTATCTCCATCTCCTGAAAGTTGTCACTTGTACGGGGGCAGATAGTCGCTCCAGGAGGCTTGGGTAATTTCTCCTGGGGCGAGCTTCGCCGGGGAACTGATTCAAACAGAGACATTAAAAGCAGTGTGTGAAAAAGCTCTAAATGGAATTGCTTTATTTATAAATACGTAAGTTCTTGGAACGTGGATGAATTTCGCAAGTACAAACAAAATGTTAATGGAATAAGTTATTTTAATAATGTTACAAAGGAGAAACTTATGTGTAGAATATACAGGACATTAAAATAAAACTTAGAGTATGGCCAGTGGATTCATTCAGTTTATTTTAAAACGGGTTTCAAAACAAATTATTTCCTAGTACACGACGATTTTGAAATGCAGTTTAATGATGCCTACATGATAAGAAATAATTATTTTTGGCATTATTTGGATTAATGATTTGGTTTTTAAAAGAGCTATACGTTTTCGGATTTCAAAAGGTTCTAGGCAGAGAATTAAATTGCTTAATGGCGGTGCACTTAAAGCTTTTTTGTTCATGGGCGGTTTTATACTGAGGGGTATTAAATAATTTTATATGTGACTGCCTTAGGATTCTAATATTTGTCATTTCTTTAAATATATGGATTTTGTTGAATTGGTGCAATAAGATTTTTTTTGGGTATAATTTTTTTCATTTTGAGAAAATCTACCTCCTTAAATACAAGTTGCTTGTCCGTAAAGTTACTATTAAGAAATGTTAATTTTATGTATTGAATAGGTTCAATTCAATAATAATTTACACACCAAATGTACTACAAATATATGCCAAAAATATAATTCTCAAATTTTTCAAAAATAAGGAACGCCTCTCAAAATCATATATTTATGATACTAGATATAATCAAAATGACATAAAAAATATTCCTTCTAACAAAACTAGTTTCGGACAAAGAAGGAAAGAGTAAAAATCTGACTGAAAGAGGTCAATGAAACAACCTTAAAAAAACACTAAAAACGACATAGAAAACTCACCTAATTACATTACATCTAAGTAAATAACTCTAATACACCTTAAAACAGGACCCCCTAGTGAGGAGGACTAAGAAAAATATAATATCTTTTATATGTACCATTTTGTATCCTAAATTTTATTCTGTAAGCTGGTTTATACTCACAACTGGTTTTGTATTTCACATATATATGTACATAGTGGTTAAAAGCTTTTTTTTAAATAAAAAAAGTCGCGAAAAGTTAGCAATTAAAAAAAAAATGACATGTATACCGCACAAGAGTCCCAACTGCTCTCAACCATCTGGTGCCAGTCAGACTATGGTATCCCCAATTGGGGAATGTTGTGAGGCTGGAGGTATTGGAAATACTATTTTATGTGATTAAGTCCCACTCAAAACCAAAATAAAAATATAACGCAGAATACAAAACACATCGATCTTCACCGTGAAAAGGGAAAATATTATTAGATTCTGAAATGATGTTGTGGTTGGTTCGTATCTTAACTGCTATTTATCCAGTCTCTATTTTCCCTAACTAAACACTACATTTGATTTTTTTTTAATATGATAACCCCACAAGAGTCCCATCTGCTCCCAACCGTCTGAAGCCAGTGAGACTATGGCATCCCCAATTGGGGATGTTGTGTGGCTGGAGGTATTGAGAAGGGGAAGGAGAAGGGGAAGAGGAAGGTGGGGAAATACAGGGATATTCAGATCTGGTCACCAAACACGACTAAAAGCCATTTCAAGCAACGTTTCAATTCTGGATGGTGGTCTTTCATCAGGGCGATACTGAGAGCATCTTCCACTCTTTAGCTAGCATATTATTAAATAGAACCGGTGTTAATACTGTTACTCATAATATTTGTTCATTCTCTGCGTATTATACGCCGATTCGGGTATGCAAAATTTTCATAATGAATATTCTTACATTGCTGATGCTGTGTTAGAAAAAAAAAAATTGGTATTACATTCCATATAATGATAAACGCAAAAACTTATTGAAATTTATTTAAAGGGAGGCGTGTGTGTAATAAGTGCGATTGATTTAATAAAATATGTATCTAACTCTCAGTTATATTCCGATGTTTACCTAGAAAAGATATTTTGTTTTCAATACTAACCAGTTAAATACACATATGGGTATTTAGTATCGTAATCCTACTAAACACGATAAAATATTTTGTTGTAATTTCGTATAATAACGTATCTATGTCACACCACTAACAGGACATTAATAAATACACACACAATCGATAACATCTAACAATGAAATAACGATTTCCGCAAAACCCACGGAAACCCGCGGGATGACAGCATCATAGATAATTTAGAATGAATGTTGAGTGTAATATTTTCTTATATTTTAGAAATACATTTTCAGAAAATGTTCATCCGCATACAAAGTTGTATTCTATGAAGAGGGTTTTCCGAAAAACATTTTAATCAGTCGTAAAATAGTTTAACAATAATAGAATCTGGAGAACAACTTACGACCGACGTCTACCCTCGCAGAACTACGGCGAGAAGGTTTTTAAGTTTATTACTCTCGGCGGCAAATTGAAAATAGTTTTTCTTCGTCTACAACAATTTAAGTTATCAAGGAAAAGAGTAAATCTCATTATTTCGTAGGAACCAAAAGGAAGAATAATGGAAATAGTTTTTAAAGTTCGCAGTTTGGAGGAATTTATATTGAAACGCGTGCTGTTTCATGGTCATGCGCTTTGATACATGGCCTTTGTTTTATTGAGACGAATAATTATGGTCTGCTGTGTTCAAATCTTATAGAAATCTTACGAACGTATTCTTAGCACCAGCAGTGGCGTGTAGTGACGGTTTTCCTGAATGCGTCTCTTTAAGCAGGCAGAAAATATGTTTACGATTTTCGAAAATGTGGTATTGCAGATTAAAAAAACTCATTTTTTTCAAGGTGGATTAAAAACATTAAAAATAATTAGCCGAGCATATTTTTAAATTTCATAAAATAGTGTTTTTTATTTTATGTTTAAACTTCGAGGTTCGATATTTTCACAACCAAATGTTGTACCTTTAAAAAATATGTATTGGTATTCTTCGAATAATTAATAAATTTATCTGTTTGTATCGTAACTGTACCCACACACCGGCATTGCCAACGTGGGATTTTTTGTTGTATTTACATTATCCTTTTTTTTAAATACAAATACATCCGTATGTTCTTTGTTTGTTTTACTTTTTTTCTGTATATAATGTGTTTTCTTCCTGTTTTTATAAACATGTTTGTGTAATGTAGGTTATTTTTCACAAAAACTCCGCTATACGCATCATCCAAATATTAGTAGTATTATGCATATCAATATGTAACACGAAATTTACTGGTAAAAAACATGAGGTTAAACTAAAATTAAAAATACCATTTTAAAACATTATTTAATATAAAACTACCATTTATTTAGGTTATGCACAGTGTGATTATATCGTCAAAATGAGAATAACTGTAAAACAATAATAAATTTTATTTTTATTAATAATGCTTTATGTCATTAACTTCAACAATATTAACAATATTCAGTGGAAGATACTTTCAGTATCGCCCTGGTGAAATACCACCATTCTGAATTGAAACGTTGCTTGAAATGGCTTTAAGCCGTGTTTGGTGACCAGATCTGAATAGCCAGGTATTTCCCACGCCTTCCTCTTCCTCTTCTCCTTCCCCTCCCAGATACCTTCACCCTCACAACATTCCCCAATTGGGGATGCCATAGTCTCACTGGCTCCAGACGGTTGGGAGCAGTTGGGACTCTTGTGCGGTATTCATATGAAAAAAGGCAAACGATGAAAACAGTCAATGCTATTCCTAGCAAATTGTTTTTTTTATTCTCGTATTATTATTGATTAAGAACTTTTATTCGCTTCTTAGCAGTTTTAAACAGGACATGCTTCGTTCTGTCGTAGATATCTTCAACTGGCGAATTTCTGAAAAGGCCTGCGACGGGGAAACTGGTGCAGTCAAAATAAACATCTATAATAAGCACTCCGGACGTTGTAATAATTTTGAGTAAAAAAATTCAATCGATTAGCGCCACTCATTTAAAAAAAAATGTTACGTTTTGGCGGTCGGTAGTGTTTTTTCTTGTTTTAATTTATTTTGTATTACGAACATTCCTCCTTTGTCATATCTTCACTGAGCGAACACTCTGGGGTAAGTTTAACTCAAAATGATGGTTAAAACTTAGTTCATTATAACATTCTACTTGTTTCAAATAGTTGCCTAAGCCGTTATAAAGCCTTTATGCTCCCATTTAGATCGAGAAGCAGAAGATGTGCTTTTGAAATATCTTCCCGCATTGCACCGGGACGGAAGTTCTACTCGCAAAAATACCACCAGCGCCAGTCGTGCAAAAATAGAACGATTCGTGGAAGAAGTGTGAATTGTTTTTTTTAAGAAAGGTTTTGCATATTATTACTAACGTTATTATAAGTCTTGCATAGATCCGTGTGCACACAACTCCGTGTTACTTATTATTTTAATATCTATCAAGCCCAGAATCAGAAAGATTCACTGCTGAAAATTCAAAGCGCACAACATTCTGTCTGATGTCACTGTACGATCCAATGCCACATTTAGTAGTTGCCTTTTTTGTGCTATTCTTATGTTGGTAGTTTACTATGACATATAATTATTATTTATGGTATATTTATACCGTTGATATTAATTAAATAAATTTATCGTAGGGAAGTGTGTTTTTTTCTGAATTAATTTAGTACAAATAAGAGTCAAGTATTAAAAGGAAATAAATAAAATCCTGATCCAAAAAGTTTTGAAAATGAATATGATTATTCGAAATTGACTAGTCTGGTATGATAAACAAGTAGTATAAAGATTTATATTGGTTTCATTATACTCATTAACCTAATACAAACGTCCTTGGCCCAAATTTTATTTTATCTATCGTGCGTGGTGAACTTTCCGCTCAGTGAATATTCCATAGTGAATCTTCGGTGATGAATCTTCCGGCGGTGAACTTTCCTGGCGGTGAATCATCCGCGGTGAATCTTCGGTGATAAATCCTCCGCTGTGAATCTTTCTAGAACCACCAAGCCCGAATAAATGTTTTTTTTTAATTTTCCAAAAAATTAAAAATTTCCAATAAATTTAAGAAAGCGAAAATTTGTTTGGTCGGAATTTGAAATGAAAAAAATGTGTTCTAGCGCAAATTGGCTTATTTAAAATTTGGACAAAATATATATTTTTTTTTACGTGGTTTTTCAATGATTTAATATTACGTCATACCCATTTCCAAAGTAGCTAGACCATTTTTTTTTAAATTTACAATTAAGTGCAAATAATTTCCGAAGTTGCCTCTAAAATCATATTTAGTGACCTATTTTTTATGATTAAACACATATAACAAAGTAACCCCCGAGCGCGCTACGTGTATATCTCCCTTGACCTTTGATAAATCGTTAATTCAATTTATTTTTGTAATCAAAACAAAAAAAGTTTCTGTGGGTAGCAGGCTCGAGGGCATTCCTCTCAATGCTTCATTCTAATGAATATTGCAATGATTTGACTCATCCGGGAAAAAAATGATAAATAGGAGATAATATATGAAAATTGTCACATTCATTTATACTACATTTTTTGTAGTATATCTGAAATGTCGAATGAAACAAACACTTTATTTTAACTACAATTTTTTTTTAGTTTAATCAGAAAAATATAATTATTCTGTTTATAACCACCAAATTTATTTAATTTTTATTAAAACGGACCGATTTCGCTTAACACAAGCATTATCAGGGTACAAAATAAAAATAATCCAAAAAAAAAATACATTGTGTTTATATATACATTTTTTTTTATTTTAAAGATAGACAAATATTACCTGGTTACGAATAATCTGACAATATTTGAAAATCTTCTACTACCATCACAGTAAGCGGAAAATGTTGGTTGTGTCGTAATGGAGGACTTAACCAGCCGAGGAATTGAACTCACGACGCCTGGGTGAGACCCAAACGCGATGCCAACTCAGCCACTGACCGGGCTCATAGAATGAAACAAAATATAACATAGAACAAAATATAACATAAAGCAAATATTAAATTATTTAAATTTATTTAGTAACCAGTTTTGCTTGGATCAAGATTCGTGAGGGTAAAATTTAAACTTTGTTTAAGGTAAATCAATTAGTAGTAAAAAACGATGCGTTTTTTTCACTTAATAATACGTCTATATCTGCCGTTTAAAATAGTTAAGTAAATAAATACATATATGCTCAGCAAGGCCGCTTCTTAAAATTAGAATAAAACGCTTACGAGATCAAAAAAGCCAAAGCGAGAAATAAAACAATTTTGATCCTCATGTAGGTTTAAGTACTAACCTACCAAAATGAGCGCTCACGTGCTTTTACTTACAAATTTAGGAGAGTAGGTCATCGAAACCGAATTCCGTTGTCTTCTAAAAAAATTCGTGACAAAACATATTTTCATAAAATATTCAAATGGCACTGAAGCATAATTCATTTCCCGCACGTAACACACTCCTACAAGCCTGCGAACATAGCTTTCTGCATACACTTTCCTTGGAACACGTCGGTTTATAACTTAAACGCACGCCACATTCATTCGCATTTCTATCCCTCCGTACAACCTTCTCGTGATTCCACCCCATTCGGAAAAATGATAAATGATTTTACTTTATCTTGAGGAAACCCTCAGGTCTGTTATGGCGAGGTGTGATCACTGCATAAGGGAGTTGTTCCGTGCTGAGCCATCTCATTTTCATCCCATCAAGCGTAAATAATAATTTATTATTACCCTGCATAATACAGGGTGGCTGGCACTTGATGCGAAATATTCAAGGATATAAGACATCACACATTAACGTAAACAAAAATCATTTCAGCATCGTTTAAATTCCAGTGGCGCGCAGTCCACAAAGGCTGAAAAGCTGTGCCTACCCTAAGAAAAATAAACAAAATAAAGAGAAGACATTTTAAACTGCCACAAATCTCTGATAAAAATGTGTCTTTTCCACAAATTTGTGAATATATATTTTTATATTATAATCGTTCAATTTTTTTCTATTGAAAAATTAATGCTTTCAAAATTTCTCCAAAAGATTGGTATTCCCTTTGTGGCATCATCATTAATAAATCAAATAAAAATTAGTTTGTATTCACCACTATAATATATTCATATCAACATCTTTCGAAAATGCTTTTATGCTCTAAGGAATACATAGAATAGTAAAAAAAAAAATTTCAAGTATAGAGTTGATGGCCCCATGGTCGAGGGGTAAGACTCTCGACTACGAATCCGAAGGTGGCGGGTTCAAATCCCGGCGTGCGGAAATAAAATTTATTTAATTAATTTCCGCTGTTTCACAATTAATTAGTTTTAAAATAATATATAGTATATTTGTGCACGTTCCAGAGTGGAAGATACTCTCAGTATCCCCTGGTGAAAGACCACCATTTAGAATTGAAACGTTGCTTGGAATGGCTTTTAGCCGTATTTGGTGACCAGAACTGAATAGCGGGTATTTCCCCACCTTCCTCTTCTCCTTCTCCTTCCCCTCCCCAATACCTTTAGCCTCACAACATTCCCCAATTAGGGATGCCATAGTCTCACTGGCTCCAGACGGTTGGGAGCAGTTCAGACTCTTGTGCGGTATTCATGTAAAAAAAAAGAACGATAAACATAAAACGCAATAATGTAAGAATAGACAAATTTGTTAAAGTAGTTAAGTAATTAATAATAAATTATTATTTAATAATTAAATAACAAATTCATAATAGAAATTAAATAAATATTTTCTTTCAAATGAAATAATGAAATAAACCATTTTTATTATTAATATTAACATGAAAATAAATTTAGAAGACCGCAATTTAAAAAAAAATTGATTATTAATTATATTTAATTCACAATAAAAAATGATTTAACGATTTTTCTGATTTCTTAAATTTCAAATTTGTTTAATTGTAAACCGATTGTATTTGTATGTAAATTTTTTAAACCCCTATTTACATCAAAAGAGTGATTGGTTTCTAAAATATGATTGCCAAATTCAGAATGATTATTATTGTTAACACCTTAGGTGTTCCTTAACTCTAATACTGAAATTTCTAGAAATCATACTTATTTAAAAATAGTTGCAGTCATTACAAATGAATTTATATACCCCCAATTTATTTAAAATATTATCACCATCTTTGTTATTTAAAATACATTTATTTTTATTTATTATTAGTATCAAAAGATGTAATTATACAAAGTAATTCAATTTTTAAGATAATTAATCTTTCCATATTTGTAAAAAGCATAAAATTTGTGGCTCGCCATTATTTACAATAAAAACACATAAATTTGTTGTAGTATGAAGGAAGGGTGCTTCCGAAACCGGTAGTGTTAATAAAATAAAAGTGGTCTACAACAAATTTATTTGTTTTATTGCTATAAATCTTTCATCACAAGTAAATAAAAAAATAAAATATTCCAAATACAAACTTTTGAAATTAGCTGGACTAGATAACCAAATCCTGCTCGAAGATCGAAACCAGAAACGAAGTTTTCAGTAGATTCAGTACATAGTGTACATATTAATTGGGTTCGTACATATTATTAATTGTAGGTACGCATAAAAAGGTTCAAACATTGTCGAAACGACTTTGCACATATTTAGCATTTTGCAATGGACATTTTTTGAAAGCACCATCAACAGTCATTTTTTCGTAATCTAATGCGCTTATTTCTTGTAAATAAGTAAATATGAAATAATATTCATAGTGTTTTTTACTTGCATTCACGATGTACACATCAATCTATCAAGCACTTTTTGTAGTAATAAAACAACCCCCATCACTCAACACCCAACTTGATTAGGACAATGGTGCATAGGTAACGAAATAATATTATATTATATTAAGTAAATGAAACACGTTGTTATAAACCACGTATATATTTTATTTCCACCAACCGGTTTCGTTTAACACAACACAAGGCAAATATAATAACTAAATTCTAATACAGACTTATCGTTTATATATAGGTACAAAATACAATAGAATAAAAATAATATATTATAAAAGAGAGACAAAACAAAATATTAGAGGAAGACAACAATAGAAAAACATTATGTGTAAGAGGGAGACATCCTTATACAAATATAACAGTGTAATGGGAATATAATGTCATTAAAGCCGATTATTCCTATAATGCATTATTGAAAGGGTTATTATTAATGATAAATAGACTACTCGGTTATATAATAATAATTAAACAAGTGTGTTATAATAATTGATAGGAAACATGTTTAAAATCGGGCTATAAGATAAATTTGTATGGTTATTGAGTAAGTTTTATCTGATAATTTTAAATTTAAAGACTTCTTAATTTCTAGTGCTTCTAAGTTGTCTAATCTAATTCCTATACTTACCCTGATGAAGCTTTAGTTAAGCGAAATCGGTTGGTGAAAATAAAATATATTCGTGGTTTAAAAAAAATAAAAAATAACAACGTGTTTCATTTACTTAATACAATGTCACAACACGAAGTGATTGCTTCTTATGAAATAAATAATATTATAATATTTCCAAAACACATACATTTCGTAGGAAAAATGCGAAACTCCAACGTTTTTTGTTCATTTTTAAAGGAATGCCGCAGCACAGTTCCATTGAAAAACAGTAGAACTATAACGCCATTATTAAGGCAATATTATAAGACGGAATGATTTTGAAAATAACAAGTAGGGTAACATAAAAATTGGGATTTTACTATTACGATCTTGTTACAAAATATTTTAAAAGTAATTTATTGCAGCGTGTGGCCTCAACGATCTACAAACCGATTGATCGAAAACGAAATGAAAGTGAAAACTCGATGATGTTTCCTTATTAATTTACATTTATTGTTCATTTATTATTTACCTTATTTACTACGCTCTTTTTTGTTTTTTTTTTATTTTTTATCAATATTTATAATTTAGTTTTTTGTTCGTTTTTATTATTCACTTGTATAAATTATGTATTTACACTATTTATGGGACGTGTGGGATTGCTCTCACCTCTCCATATCCCGGAATAAAGGAATTTATTTATTATTTTTAAATAAAAGAATAAAAAATATTATTTATTTTAATACGAATTGGGATATGGACCATCTCACTAAAGCTAGTGGGACTATGTCATCTCTATTTACGAAATGTTCTGATGATGAACAATGATAGAGAGAGTGGTAGTAATAGATAGGAGGGAAGACTGGGAAGTACGTCACTCATCAAATTTGATAAATTCTCTCATGATGATGATATTCTGATGATGTACAATATCGTCCCCCAATCCATTTACAGTGATATTAAAAGAATTTTCTAATATAGAACGAAATGAAAGTTTATTACTTGTAACTTTTTTAAATATACAGTTAGGAGTTACAGTAATATTAGATTTCGTGTGAAAACATTATTACTCTTTTAAAGAAAATGTATTTCGCTATATTTTTAACCCATGACCTAAGTCAAGGTTCCCTTTGTTCTATCACCAAGGTCATCTAGGTCGTCATTTTGCAGAAAATAAAGCAAGAGCTCTATTTCGTATCCCATGAATATTAATTTTGTATAATCGTCTTGAACTCATTTCAATAGAATCTACGATATTAATATTAATCCCTCTTTAGTTGTGTATCGAGCTGGGTATTTAGATAATACCACTATGCTTTTATCAACTCAGACATGTGCAAGTTACGGTTAGTTTGTCTCTTAAATATAATAATTTAATCTTCTTTGAGACCGGATCAACGTCTTAAGTCTTACGCAATATATGAGTTATTGATTTATGTGGTATTTATGAAACTTAGCCTCAAATCGGCTTCGGCGGGAGCCCCTAAATATACCCGAAATACAACCCGGCGCACCACAATAGCACACTGACATCTCAGTTATCATTAAGTACCTCTGGAGGCTGGTTGCCTGGTTACCAGTCCATCCCTTGTCTACCCTGGGGAGGAAGATAATAGGAAATGGTAGAATGAGTGATCCAGGGGTTGCGCCTCGTATGACAAAGATTTATCATTCTTTGATGTGGCGTGACGCTTCTACCCGGAGTTCGGTTCCGGCTAAAAGAGCCTGTTTTCGGAAAATCTCAAATGTGTTTTCCACTTCAGGTATTGGGGAAAAATTGCTTTGCGTGTGAGAACAAGAAATAAATTGAAAGCCGGAAATAATGGAGCCCTGCTTTGCACTTGACAGATGATAGCGTTTATTAATTTTCCCTCCACATTCAAGCCGTATATTTTGACGGATAAAATCACACGATATTTTTTCGTGATTTAAGATTTTAAACCTTTAAAATTTCTCGTCTTTTGTAATATCATTCAATATTAAAATTGGCATTTTTTTTCATAATACAATATAGCTTTAATTTGAGAATGTTATGTATATTTATTATACGTATTTATATATTTATTTGATTATATTATATTTAAAAAAATCTATTACGCGTTGTACCACTCATTAATTCGGAGTTCAATTTTTGATGAAAAGGTGCATAAATATGAAAAAAAATTATAAATCCTGTATAGGTGGTATGAAGACTAATTTATTAAAGTGGTACTGAAAAAACCTCCAAAAAAATTTCCAAAAATTTAAGAATATATAAAAAAAATCGTCAGTATTACAAATATTGAACGATACCAGATTAAAACGATCAAAACTCAACTCATCATTAAGGCAATATCAACATTCCTCTATTTTCTATAAAATAAATGCACAATAATTTTGTTTACAGAGGGATACAATGTTTTAATGGTCTTTCTGATTTAAGTAAAAAAAATTACAGATGTACCGTTATTAAAATTGAAAAAAAAAACAATTAAAAAACCAAATTTCATAAATTCAAACTATATTTATAACTTACAACTATTAATGCTACCTTATTTCTAGTACAAGATACATTATTTATATATAGCTATGTTAATTATGTTTAACTATTTACTATTATGTTGAAGATACTCTCAGTAGTGAAAGACCACCATTCAAAATTGAAACGTTGCATGAAATGGCTTTTAACCGTATTTGGTGACCAGATCTGAATAGCCAGGTATTTCCCTACCTTCCTATTCCTTTTCCCCTCTTCTTCCCCTCCCTAATACCTTCAGCCTGACAACATTCCCCAATTGGGGATGCCATAGTCTCGCTGGCTCCAGACGGTTGGGAGCAGTTGGTATATAATAATATAAATATAAAAAAACTCGAAAGCGAGTTCTCTTCATTGACGTAGAATTACTAATGTAATTCCATTACGTGATTTTTTTGTAAGATTATTAATTTTCAAATTAAATAAAATAGTTTTATATACTCGTATGTGTACATGATTAGAAGAATAGAAGGAATTAAGAAATACCAGAAAATTTATTTAAGAATGTACCTTGCTTTACATGGCGCCCTTCACGGTCGAGCGGTAAGGCTCTCGACTACGAATCCGAAAGTTGCGGGTTCAAATCCAGGTGTGCGCAAGTAAATTATATTTAATTAATTTGTGCTGTTGCACAATTAATTCATTTATAGTACATTTATATAATATATAGTATATTTACGCACGTTCCAGAGTGGAAGATCTCGCAATATCGCGCTGGTGAAAGACCACCATTCAGAATTGAAACGTTGCTTGAAATGGCTTTTAGCCTTGTTTGGTTACCAGTTCTGAATAGCCAGTTATTATCCGCCTTTCTCTCCCCTTTCACCTTCCCCTCCCCAATACCTTCAGCGTCACAACATTCCCCTATTGGGGATTCGATAGTCTCACTGGCTCCAGACGGTTGGGAGCAGTTGGGACTATTGTGCGGGATTCATATAAAAAAATGGATTTATTATTATAATGCAGATGTTATTTATCTCAATGTGTTGATTCCGAGAAATGATTCAGTGCGATGAGTGTTTTTCCATAATGCAATGAATTCTGGATCTATGAGTTTATGGGAGTTGAATAGACGTTTCGAAAAAAATTACTATAAAGTGGAACGAGAAAAATCAAAACTCGAAAAATCAAAAAAAAATCTTTCTTTCTGTTTTGATATTATCGAATGTTTGATTTTTTTTTCTTAAATCACCTTGAACTCTTCCACTGCCCTATTTATGCGGAACAAATCGTTCTCATCTTCCCGAAGAGCATGTTGCACGAGGAAAGATTTTTCTTTGCTACAAAGCATTCCCACCAATATAAATAAATACGTAACTATTCTATAGTTACATCCAGTATACTTGCACATGCTGTCTTCAGACTTTAAGACAATACTTCAACCAGAAAGGGCACGGAGTAAAACAGTTAAAATATGTAATTTTTTAAATATGCTTGTGATATTTATCAGCACCACACAATAAAAAAATTCTTTAAGTTTAGTTAGGAATAATGAACTAAACTCATTAGGAGAGTTAAAAAGAATGCCCGCGCGGTCTGTTTCATACAAAACTTAATTTTGTATGTTTATTTATTTTTGTTTTACATTACGAAATATAGGTTTGATTTTTCGCGATTTTAGAGGCATCTTTAACAATTATTAGGGGGCTAACGGTGATGTATAAAAAATATAATGAAATATAAAATAAATATCAAAATATTATAATAATCATTTTGTTAGCAAATTTACCGTATATAATTTAAAATATCTACCCATAAAAACGTATTTCCTTTGAATGTTCTGTTTTTATATTTTTATTTACGTAATCATATTTAATATAAAAAAATATGGTATTTAAAAAAAATACGATAAATCAGCAAGTCACTTTCTAATTTGCCTCTAAAATTAAGAAAATTGATTTTTTTTTCATGGTATGTACTTCATAATTTAAAACAAAAATAAATTAAATACTTCTCACACGTTCTCTATATTTTCTGAACCTTTAATTAAAAAAATATATCATAGAGTTTGAATAGGTATTTTGGTCTCAAATCCAAAATTAAGTTATTTGTGAAACAGGCATCGCAGCCGTTCCTCTTAACTTTCATAAAAGGTCAGTTTTCCAATAAAAAACCGAAATATTTCTTTAAAATACTCAATTTGTCCATCTAATCAGCTAAAAATATTTGAACCTGACGGTTTTTTTGTTCTGATATTATCGACCCCTTAATAAGTGTAAAGCTGTTGTACTGACCTTTTTATATCTCAGATTTGGAAACGAATTTATTTCCACTTTAAATTTTTGATCGAATTGGCCGTTTTCATCGTTTTATAAATAAACCAACCAGGGGCGCTATTTCCGTTCTTTTTAAGGAAGATTCCTTAACTTTTTCCTTAGGGTTAAACCCTTCTTACTTAACTGCGGTTCCGATTCTCTCGGGTGACAGCTGTCAGTTGAATTCAGCGAGCGAAATTCATCAAAAATATCAATATTGGTTATGTTTCAATAAGAGGAAAACTCAATATTAAGTATTTTACCAATTATGTTACTATTTACTTTAAACATAATTAGCTAGTAAACTTTATTAAACATTATATAGATGTTGACATCTTTGACAATTCACGCCAAGTGCAAATTCAAATGTCACTTTTAGAACTAGAGACAAAAACGTCATTACTATATAATGAGGTAGGTACCTTTTTATAAAACGTGATTCTTCGTTAAAAGGCTTACTTAAGGTATTTAAAAAATATATAAAAATGTATAAAAAAAAAATTATAACATATTGTAATTGTTTTTAAAAGTTTTAGTTCAAAATCTTATGTAACTTGAAGATCATCATTTTGTGGTTTCAAATAATCTCTTGACCATCTATTTAGGATCTTTTCAATATGTCTCACCGGAATTCCGCAGTTAATCAAGAAGTGTTTAACCCTGAGGAAAAATGTTAGGAATCATCCTTAAAAAGAACGGGAGTTGCGCCTCAGATCGCTTTCCCGTGTTAATATGCGAACGGTAATGCATAAATAATACTACTGCAAATTAAAGCATTAGCTCATTCGTCAAGACTTTAACATTTGATTAACAATAATTGGTAATATGATTAATTTTTTCAACTCAATTACAATTACCCAATGATTTGCTTGTGTTTTCGTAATTTAAAATATTTTTTTCTTTTCACCACGAAACATCATTTTTTTAAACATATTTTCTATCCTCTATTATTTTATCTTAACCTTCCCGTACCCAAGATGTCAACTTACGTTACCCAATTTATGTTTACTTCAATGTCTCAATAAAAAAATTCCACCCATTAATTTGAGCAAAATTTGTGCCTATGGAAGTTATCAGGAAATATTTTTAAAAAATTATCGCATATGAATAACAATTTTTTTAAATCTATATCAGTTTTTCAGGAATGAATGCATATAGTGAATGTATTTAATACTTTTATTAATTTATTTAAAAATTCACGCAAATCTTTAAAATTTTTCCCATGATTTTTTTTTGTATAATTATAATATTCCTGTAACGCTGTATTGGCATTTTGGTATCAAATTTAAGTTTCTAAGATAGTAACGAGAAATTACTATTTAAAATAATCAATAATTTTAATTATTAAAAATCTTAAATTAAAAATCTCTTAAATCTCTCTCGGAAGTGATTTCGACCCGAGTACAATGGGTAAAAAAAATAATTTTACTGAACGATGAAAAACCGATACAATTTTATAATTATATTCATAAAGTAGTATTCTTTTGACAAACGCTCTTCAATTTGATCGCATCCACTTGAGAGTGTCTTGCAGCCGCAGTAACAAAAGATTGCAGTGCGCTCGCCCAGCCATCAGTCTTGCTTTACATCCGGCGGGCACTCCGCAATACCTCCTCAATCTTCATGATCGCCCGTGACTGCGGCTGCTTCACACGTCATTAGTCTCCCTTACTCCCGCAGACCTCAGACGCTCCGGCGGGAGAATTATTCAACATCGATTCGTAATGGGTTTTGTAATTGACGCCTTTGCAAGATTTCTGCATGGTGGGTGGCGTCCTATCTACCTACTTAACGATATACAGGAATAAAGAAATTGTATTTTGAAATTTTGTACCAAAAAGCAAAACATTTTACATATTTAAGAAATAAGGTTCATTCTTTCCAGCTAGACATATTTTTACGTTTAAAGATAAATCTAGTCAAATTTACATGCTTAGTTCGTATCAACGTCATTTCCACCAAGAGCTATCATCATCACCAGGGCGATACATCCCTGGGTGGTATTTGGCATCTTCCACAAATATTATCCACTGGCTGTGGTACCTCACCACTTGTTTTCAGTCATGCTCTTATCATTCTCTTTCACGCAGTCTATCCACATCTCCTTAGGTTTGACTCTGGGTCGCTTTCCCTGGTGTACCCACATGGTCATTATTTATATATGTCCCCATTTAAAAATCTTTCTAGAAAACCAAATAATGGTTTTAAAGTGAATGTTGCATGTTTGTGAGGGGAACCTCAATAGGCGTCGTGTTGACATTTACCCTAGTGTTGCCACCATCCCTTTCTCGGATAGTCAACAACAATGTACAAAAAAAATCCATCAAATGCAATTTTTTATCAAATATTATTAATGATGCGCATTGTCCCTCAAAACATTCAAATAGCCCAGCAGTTAGGGTGTGCTCCACACGTTTTAAAATACTGCCATAGAAAATATAATGCAATGTAGATTTTTTATTGTTACAAAGTATAAAACTTGGAGCGGGTGGTACAATACGTTAATGTGCATGTTTTATAAGAAAGGCAAATAATTAAACCGTCTTCAGTGTAATTTTTTGACAACGTTTTATGGTAGGTATTCAGTTATTTTCTGTATATCAGAAGGTATAAAATATATATACTTCTTTAACTATAGAAATGCGCATAAAAAAATGTTTAAAAAAAAACTTATATTTAAAAAAAATAATTAACTGCATAATTGAAAAAAATCATCCATTCAAATTCCCAGAACAGCAATACGTTTTAATTTCACTTGTTATTCCTACGTTATTGTAATTTGAATATTCAAATATTAAACAAAGTAATTTTACAGAAGTAAATAAACGAAGCTCGAGTATGTGTTTAATTTAATGTTCAATTAAATTTTCATAACAAGTTAAATGTGGCCTTTAAAATTTATTTCACTAAAAGCTCTCGTGATGCAACAAGCTTTTAATTAAACATTCATACTTGTGTTTTCTATCAAGTTTGTACATTTGTTAGGTAGACGGAATATCCAAATGTATATTGGTATATATATCAAATACCAATATCCAAGTGTATATTGGTATTTGGATAAATGATTGTTTTCCATCAATCAGATAGTTTTATTGTTTATTTATTGTATTTGGTTTGCAATTCAATTTAGTTAATAAAATTTAATGACGCTAATGAGATAATTTCAAATGTTTTTCTTAGTCCTCCTCACTGGTGGTTCCCGTGATGAGGCGGACTAGATTTTATTTAAAAACTGATTGTTCTTAAGCTCCTACGAACTTCATTTTTTTTATGGCCGGTAGAAATTAATTATACAGCTTAGTGGAGAGATATTCATAATTCCTTTGACAAAACAGCTTTAAATTTAGATATATTCATGTCATTCTGGTTCGCTCTTGTTTATGGGGATTTCTAAGACGGTATTTATAATATATACCGTTTTGAGTTTAAGACGATTGTTTCATATGGTTAGTATTTGCCGATCTCCATCCTAACATACCATATTCGGGGCGGGAGTGACATAGCGCATAGTAAACTTTTAACATCATTTTGACATCAAACATATCTGATGTTTTTATCTTAAAAAAAGTCTATTTTGGAAATTTCCTTGTAATACCATATACATGAGTGTCCCACCGAAGCCTTTCATCTATTTCTATGCCAAGATAGTTTGCACTTTCTGAATGTGTAATAAGGGGGCAAGTCGATAAATAACCTGTTGAAAATTGAATTGTTTAACATAAAACTGGTTGAAGGGGGAAAATAATTGGCATTCTCCTAAACGTTTGTCCGAAAACCGAATCCTCGTCTTCCGAATTATATATTTTATTAGTACATAAGATTCCTTACGCGGTGGTTATTTTATTAAGAATTAATTATTTGTAGTTCTGCGTTTATGAAAGGTGTTTTTCATCTAAATCATTAAGAGTACATTTTAGATTTCATTCATCACAACTATTAAGTACGCAAAGGAAGCTTTGGTAAAAAGTTCCCCGGCCGACATTCCGGAATCTTAAAAGTTTCAAACCTTACGACATGGCCGCAACGGCGTAGCACCGAGAAGCGTTACTCCAGCTCGTTATTTCTACTCGTACTTAGTTACCAGTACAGCGCAGCGTAGAGCGGAGGTGGGCACCAAAATATGGACATTATAACGTGAAAACGCTGAAAACTATCGTTATTTTTAAATCTATTAATTATACACCCACACAGATGCTGAGAAAAATTCTAGACGTGGTGAATCTACAAAGTTGTGAAATGTTAACCATTTTTTTTAATATTGAAAAGAGTTGTTAACTCAATGAGGAAACTTACAAAAGTCTGACATAAATTGAATTACATGATAATTGATTAAAATTAATCAGTCAGAAATAGGTTAGGATACAGGCGAGTTCTCCAAATATTTCTATATTGTAATTTCTTCAAATGCTTGGTAACTTTGTGGCATCATTATTAATTATATAAATTGAAAATACACTTTGTATATACCACTTTACTTAAAATATATAAATATTTCTACATGTTTCGATAGCAATGCTATCATCTTCAGGAATAAATGAATACTAAGTACTCTGGGTCGCTTTCCCTGGTGTACCCACATGGTCATTATTTATACATGTCCCCAAATATTTTTAAAAATCTTTCTAGAAAACCAAATAATGGTTTTAAAGTGAATGTTGCATGTTGCATACTAAGTATTCATTTATTCCTGAAGATGATAGCATTGCTATCGAAACATGTAGAAATATTTATATATTTTAAGTAAAGTGGTATATACAAAGTGTATTTTCAATTTATATAATTTCTATATTGTTTCGATTTCAGTACTGTCTGTATCTGTATTTTTTCCATAAATAAATAAAAAAAAAAATAAAAAAAATTCGACTTTATATATTAATGTATATTGTGTAAAATTCATATCCACGTTCAAACATTAAACAAAGAACAAACATTTAATTAATTTTACGTCACATTTCGATTAACCACACGTAGTATTGCCCAAAACACAGTTATAAATATACACAGTATTATCCGCAAAGTGATTTCTTTCTATGAAAATAACTACACAGTTAATTAAACACAGGAATTTTGAAAAAATCAGGTAGTATAAATTTAGTACTAAAGATTTTTGTATCGTATTTTTGGATACCACCGAAACAGTATCATATTAAATGTTGAAATAAATTTAATGACAAAATCAGGATGAGGAAAATTGTATCCACATATGATACCATTGTAACGCTCTGTGTTCCAAAATCATGCTCTTATTCGTTTGGAAATATCTATATGATAATAATCATGTGAATAATAAATATTTTGTATAAACTACTATTTATTATGCAAATATCAATATGTTTCGGAAAGGAAGCTTCCCTCATCAGGAGACACAGTATTCAGAGAGATAATGAAAAGAATGGTAAAATAATAAACATACAATAATAATAATAACGTAAGAATAGACAAATTACAAATATAAAAAACTAACAATAAAAGATGAAAATAGATAAGTTATTAATAAAAATGTAAAAATTAAAATTATTGTGTAGTGTTAAATAATAAGTTTACATTAGAAATTTAAGGAAAGGGGATTTTTTTAAAAATTATAATTAAAATCAAGGAAATGAGAAGGAATACAAAAATAAAATTATCGTAATTTTTTATTTCTTCAAATAATGTAAAATAACTTTGTGGAGTCATATTTATTATTTTTTAGGTAAATTATATATCCTGAAGAGAGCTTTGCTCTTGAAATATGAAGATATTTACATATTAAATATAGAGGTTTTAAATAAAGTAATTATTAATAAATTAATTAAAAATGACTTTGTAATAACCACTTTATTATTATACAAATATCAACATATTTGTAAATCTTAGCTTTCCTCATCACGAAATAAAAATAATAATAATAAATATGTACAAATGATAAACATAGAATACAATAATGTAAGAATAGACAAATTATAAACAAAAATTAACGAAAGTAGGCAAGTAGTTAATCCATAAATTTAATAAAACATTAAATAACAAATTTATATTAGAAATTAAAAAAAAAACTTTTATCATTAATATTAATATGAAAATAAATTCAAGAAATAGCTATTTAAAAAAAAATGATTATTAATTATATTTAATTGACTATTAATACTTTTTCTAATATATAAACCACGTCAACAAACGAAGAAAACTGCGAAACAGTGAAGAAAATGGTTTTGGAAAATCGTCGAATCACTATTAGGGAAGTTGCTGAGGATGTTGGCATATCAATCGGCTCAAGCCATGCAATTTTCTCGGGTGTTTTGTGCATGAAACGTGTGGCAACGAAGTTTGTTCCGAAAATGCTAAATTTTGAGCAAAAGCAACGTCGCATTAGTATCGCTCAGAAGTTGTTGAATGACGTCAACGACGATCCAGATTTGCTCAAAGGGGTCATAACTGGTAATGAAATGTGGGCATATGGTTATGACGTCGAAACCAAAGGCCCAATCATCCAAATGGAAGCGGCCAGAAGACCCAAGACCGAAAAAAGCACGCCAAGTTCGATCAAATGTGAAGGTTTTGCTCACTGTTTTCTTCGATTACAATCGCGTGGTGCATCATGAGTTCTTGCCAACAGGTCGTACGGTTAATAAGGAATACAAAAAAATTATTGAAGGTTATGCAACGTTTGCGTGAAGCAATACAGCTCAAACGATCGGAATTGTGGAAAAATCATGAATTTTGCATTACGATAATGCACCAGCTCACACATCAATGCTTGTTCGTGATTATTTGGCCAAAAACAACACCGTAATCATGCCTCAACCACCGTATTTCCCAGATTTGGCTCGCTGCGACTTTTTCCTATTCCCGAAACTGAAGAGACCAATGAAAGGAAAGCGTTTTGCCACAATTGATGAGATAAAGTCAGAATCGAAGAACGAGCTGATGGCCATACGGAAAAGCGCATTCCAGAAGTGCTTCGAGGATTGGAAGAAGCGCTGGCATAAGTGCATTATATCTGAGGGGGATTACTTTGAAGGGGAGAAAATGGATATTGATGAATAAATAAATACTTTTCGAAAAAATTCGATATTCACCTTTTCTTTTGAACGCACCTCGTATGTGTTTAATATTATTTAATATCTTGCTACATAGCATTATTAGCGTAACATTTTTATATCAAAACTACTCCAAATGTTTTTATTGTTATAACAATCCTCCATAATGAATAGGTACTTGGGGATGATTAATTTGGGGAATTTTAAACAAAACCCTTGTAATGTTACGAGTATAATATCATATGATGTATACCGTTATTTCAAAATCCTGAGGGCTTATTATTTATAGAGAAATGAATTTTCTCTTTTCCTGTGAAAGAAAAATCTATTTTCGTTATTACTAGATTTTATCACAACAGCTTCGTTAATCCCTATTTTGCTTATGACAATTTCCAGAAATTAAATCCTAGATTTTTTTATGTTTTAGCAAATCATAATAAAGAAAAATTATTTTTTGCCATGCCGAGTTCAACTGATTACGTTTTTTTCCGCCTTATTATTTTTGCTATTTGAATATATGAATCCTAAAATGTTTTGCGATTTATTTGCTACAAACTCATTTTATATATTCTTTTCTGAATAATAAACAACATTGCTTTCCTTGGCGAGAATATTTTTGCAAATTTGTGAAAGGGGTACAGAAGCGTGTATCTTTTAATTTAACCTCAATAATTTTCGAGGTATCAACACAACCATTGTTTTGTATGAAAAATAGTAAGAAAAAAAATGTCTACTAGTTCTTTATAACTACTTAAACATTTATAAAATCAAGTTTTTCGTTTTTTAAAATACCTCACAGAATCTCATGGTATTAAAATTATATTGTATATAGTGCTCTCTTCTGATTATAACATTAAGCAATTTGGAAAAAATGTGAAAATCAAGATTGGAAAAAAATATTTTTATTTTGTCGTTGACGAATGGTGATTGATAGATGTTGAACGAAGGTTACAATTTAAATTGTTGAAATAGTTTTTTGCATTAAATTTAAATTTTTTATTTAATAACGGAGAACTCTTGAACAGGTCTGTCAAAAAAATATAAAGGAGAGAGTTGTAGTGGCAAACATCTAAGTGAAGGTAATAAAAACTGAAGAATTACATCGTATAAATAAATCTTACTTTCGTATCTTCCCTTTCAGATAAAGTAATGTAGGTAATATATTAAAAAATATATATTATTGTAAAACATCATGCTTGCCTCATCATTAATTTTTTTAGTTGTTTAATTTGTAGAACTCCATTTAATTTAATTTTTGTTTATTTAAAAAATAATATGCTTTCCGTTGTGAATTACCTACCCGAAGCATACTAGGAAATGGCAAATCTCAACGATTTCTGTAAAAACAGCGACTTCCTTCACTGTAAAAGATTTCATGGGCCCATTTTTACATTAAATTTGCCTCTGTTACATTTTACAAGAGGGATATTTGTTCTACGTCTCCATATATAGTATATACTCGTATGTAAATCATGCTGCGGTATCGTCATGCCGCAGAAACTGGCAGCATTTCAGCGTGTCTTCTTTTATCTTTTTGATCATTGCTGAAAATCCTGAAAACTTCCTCCCAGTTTTCGGCATTTTCAGTTTTTATTTTTTACCTTTAGTTGTTAGAAAACAGTCCTTAAAATATAGTATTTCAGTTATCCTTTCTCAATCGGGAATTTTTAAATATATTACTTGTTCCATATCAGTTAAGAGTATCTTCCTTCAGTATCTTTTTATGCATCTACGTGGAGTTTGTAAAATAAAGATAAAACAGTTACTATTTTATACAAGGGGTAATGAAAAACGTTCTAAAATGCCCCGTAAAAAGATCGCCACTACCCTAAGTCATCAAATTTTCAAGAATAAAATATTGCTTAACCCACACAACAAACTTCAATTTCTTTTTTATAACAATAATAATTATTAGCCTGAAGTCGAAGTTCTCTATCCCACTGTCCCCCAAAGTTAATTATATTATGTATTCGTACATTTAGAGTAGATACCTACATATTATTACATGATTATTGTAAGTAGGGATGTTTCACTACCGATGTATAATAGCTACCGATATATTGGCTGTACCGATGTATAACATGTTTCTTGTAATTTATAAATTAAATCAATGTATCATATATTTTCATAAAAAATATTTTATATACGTCATTTTTTTATGCGCAATAAAGAGAAATTTATTGGTCGTATCAGTGTCGGTATTGGTCACCGATAATTGATTTGAATAATCGATTTCCTTATCGGGAAAGTCAAAAACAATTATCATTACATCCCTAATTGCTCTTATTTTTTTATTTTTTATTACTTACCTACATAGAACCAAAATTTAAGGTGATCTTCTTCGATGACTAAACCGCTTTTGTAGAATTTGAGCAATGTCATTCGCTTTCTGCCAGTACTTATTTTACTCTAGGTATATCTATTTTGCATGACGTGTTGTGCATCGTTATTTATGACCTGAGTACTTTTGTTTGTACTTTATCATGATGTTGACAATTTCCTGGTCTATTATTTGACTCAGTCTGGTCAGCGAACTCTCATGGGACAACACACTCGGAATTCGAAGGCTTTAATTTAATTCTCTATTGCAATTTGTGGACTATAACAAAAGTCGGGATTCGTGCTTCTATTCCACAAATGAGCAGTGAGAAAATGTGTGGTCTGATCATTTCGTGCACGAAATTCCAGCTTTCAAGGTAATCAAATATCTTTTCATCCAAATAAGGTTGTTTTGAGTTTGAGTACCATTGTTACATTGACAAATTGGCAAAAGTATATATTTTTTTAAATAGTCATTTAGTTTTCATGATTTCCTACAAATTTCGTTATTTTTTTATTTATTTTTTAAATTTAGTTCTTTTAAGCAAAATCAATCGTTAGGAAAGCATAAAAATCTATGAAAAAATCGTTTTGATTTGTCCAACAAATAGCATTGGTGGAATACAAATCGTTAAGAGTAAAATAATCATTCCTATTTTCGCTCCTCCAGTTGGTATTTTCTTAAATCGAAATATTTAAGACTCGTTTAACTATTACCGACGGATAGAAAAATGTGAAATAAAATATTATTGATTTTTCATGAAATAAAAAAAAATACCGAAAAAAATTAGTATTCCACCGAGATCTTAAAATTAATACATTAATATTAAAAATGTTTTTGTTATTACAGACATTTTGCTTTACTAAAACCACATTACTAGTATTGGAAATAACTTACCAACCTATAAGATAGCAGTGTCCTGAAAACTCCAGTCGAAAAGAGCGGTGCATGTTATGGAGATGATATGTATTATAAATAAGTGTTCTGCATTACAGTAAAGACTTTATTGAGTAATGTAGTTAAATAAACCCTTGAAAGCCATAAACAGTAAAATTCGCGTACGCCTCTGGCACTGTCCGTGACAATTTGGGACAATATTTGCCCTTCGTCAGGTGGGACACTTGCCCTTTACGGGACATAGTGAAGCATAAATGTCAACAAGTCGAAAACAAAAGTGGCGAACTCGTGCGTGACGCCTGACGGAGATTTATTATGTAGTAGTAGCGGCACTGGCGACATACCGCGGGACGCCACTGGATTGTGGATACTTGATAGTTGATGGTGCGTTTTAAAGTTTAGCACGGGTTAACCCTGTTATGCAAGTATGCTTAAAGAATAATAATTTGATTTTTATCGAATTAAATATATCTATTTTAAACTGATTTATTGCAGAATATCACGATTTTCGATAAAAAATAACCCATGTTCCCAAAAATAACGCGAAAATCGCCAATAATAAGACCGCTTGTCCAAACAAATAACGCGAATTTTTAAGGTCTCCATTGATGTGTGATTCTATCACCAGAGCATATTCTTCAAGTAGGCGTATATCTGTTCTACTGTAAATTAATAATGTTTTAATATCCTTCACTATTGATTTTGGCAGCTACCTCTAATCCAAAAACACCCGAAAAAACACAAAAAAACACGAAAACTCTGTAGAAATGGGCAATAGATTTTAGATACCTACATTTATCTTAAAGAATGGATTGCACTCTTTAAAGTACAGACGTTAGGTGGGAGTGTCCATGTTTTTCATACATTTCCGATGCTCCGAAGAACTATCGTCATTAATCCCTTCGGCACTAATACACAGCTGGAAGATGCGCCAACATTTGTATACAGTTACTACATCATGGGTATCTTCAAAAATCAGGTTATTTTTTATGTGAATAATGCACAAAAGTACGAATGGTGTCAGTGGGACTACGGAATCCTCAAAGGGAATTTTCTGAGGTTGAAGGGAGTGAAAATGGCAAGGTTATGGGGTATAGAAAGATGGAAAAGTGCCTGACTATGTAGATTTGGTTACTAAAGATGGCTAAAGCTACTACAAGCTACGTTTAGAGTTCGAATGGTGGTCACCAAGGCAATACTGAGAGAATCTACTATTTTGGAACGTACACCAAATATACCATACGTTATTTTATATTATTGATATGTTATAAAACAAATATTAATTTTGAAATTGAAACTCCCGACTTTCCGATTCGTAGCCTATTTTCAGGAGGTTGGTACTCATTCATTTGAGCTACAGAACGACTCATAATATAATGCACTTTTGTTGAAGACCTTGCAATTAATTATTATTGTTCCGTGCGCGTTGCGGAGGGCCCGTTGCCCGTTCGGTTAAATAAACCCCCACAACCACAGAATATCCCATCAAATACATACGCCCTGCGGTAAATGATTATCGGTTCTTGAAGCCTATTGTGCGGAATAAACATAATTTATTTTTATAAATAGGCAGATTAAAAAAAAAAAAATTAAATTACCCGATAAAGAAAAAAAAAATTTCAACATGCAAACTTCGTGACAAGAGCATAATTAACTCATCGGTCCGCTACGAAGTTCGTCAAAAAGTTTTATAAATTCCCGATGTTTTTATGGACTCAATAATATTCATTTTATAACTTTTATAATGAATGCAAGGATTAATAAAAAAATTACAAAGAAATAAAAAAATAAATATGGCCAACTGTACAATAATGGTGTACACCAATATGTAAAAATAACACAATTTATAATAATAAAAAATAATCAATAGCAAATACTTGGAAATCCAAAAGAAAGTTTGTGTGCCATTTGTAAAGCTAGAATTAAAATAATATCGTTGGCTCCATGCCCAAGCTAACCCAAGAGGTTATTGAAGCTAAAAGTTAAAATAATTTCTATGAATATTATGTACCTTATACTTTAAAACAAGTTTATAACTTGTTATTAATATCGATTTAAGTATATATATATACATTGTTCACATTAATTCAAACGGTATTGTACCTAAATAGTTAAAAGATAATACACACATTTTTAATGTGAAATCACATATCACATTTTACTATATTGTACGTAACAGCGTCAACTTAAAATGCTATTTCTTAATTCATATTTCTCCTTTTAATGTATGCTTCTTTTAAATTTATATTTTTTATCTTTTTATTAACTAAATTCGTTTTTATTATGTAAGTATACCCATGTGGAACTTGTAAATTGTACAAATTTGTATTACTCGGATATTATATATAAGAATCTAGTTTTAAGCCATAGTCGCAAGTCATAATGCAGTACTGTGTGCAAAATATGCAATTGGTCATAATTATGCATTAGTTTTAAGTCACAAGTTATAAATTATAAGTCACTAGATACAAGTTTTAGCTGTATAAGTGATATATGTAAATTACTATTTATAAGTCTCAGATGCATAAGTAATTAATAATAAATTTCAGCTGCAAGGTATTAGTTATACGTCTAAATGAAAGGTTAAATATATTATTTATAAATCGCCCTTGAGGTGATTTTCCCATGAAAAGGGCGTTATAGAAGTAATCCTAATTTTATTATCATTATTATTATACTTTTTTTTTTTTGTATACTGTTTTCTCCCACATAAAAAAATAAATCACTTTAATGTAGATTATGTAAGCATCAACTGGTGTAATGGACCCCCCCCCCAACCCCCCACAGCTAACAGCAATCATAGTCAACGATCTCATAGTCAGTGAGGAGTATAACCTGTAATTCCGTCACCCACCTCCGTCCGGCCAATGCGAGCCCGGCGTGGCATGCTCTTTTATCGCCTTACTTGCCGGCTACGGCAATGGGACAATAAACCGGGGCTTAGTGCGCGGGAGTGTGCGCTGATTGTGTTTTTGTGGTAACACCAAGTCACTATAATAAAAGGTATCACGATATTATGACCGGCCACTTCAGCCAGTAGTTGAGTATAGTACCTACCCCTGCTGTTTATTTTATATAAATACTTTCATTTTGATATAAGTATAGAGTACAGAAATGGACCTTATATATTAACTGACCTTATGTATTAACAAATATGATGATCTCCTTGATATCTGCTGTATTGGACCTATTTTTCTATTTCTTATGTTGTCTTTTAAACAATTATGATGGTCTCCTTGATATCTGCTGTATTGATGCTATTTTGTTATTTCTTATGTTGTCTTTTAAACATTATGATGGTCTCCTTGATATCTGCTGTACTGATGCTATTTTGTTCTTTCTTATGTTGTCTTTTAAACAATTATGATGGTCTCCTTGATATCTGCTGTATTGATGCTATTTTGTTATTTCTTATGTTGTCTTTTAAACAATTATGATGGTCTCCTTGATATCTGCTGTATTGATGCTATTTTGTTATTTCTTATGTTGTCTTTTAAACAATCGTGATGATCTCCTTGATATCTGCTGTACTGATGCTATTTTGTTCTTTCTTATGTTGTCTTTTAAACAATTATGATGGTCTCCTTGATATCTGCTGTATTGATGCTATTTTGTTATTTCTTATGTTGTCTTTTAAACAATTATGATGGTCTCCTTGATATCTGCTGTACTGATGCTATTTTGTTCTTTCTTATGTTGTCTTTTAAACAATTATGATGGTCTCCTTGATATCTGCTGTATTGATGCTATTTTGTTATTTCTTATGTTGTCTTTTAAACAATTATGATGATCTCCTTGATATCTGCTGTACTGATGCTATTTTGTTCTTTCTTATGTTGTCTTTTAAACAATTATGATGGTCTCCTTGATATCTGCTGTATGATGCTATTTTGCTTATGTTGTCTTTTAAACAATTATGATGGTCTCCTTGATATCTGCTGTTGATGCTATTTTGTTCTTTTGTTGTCTTTTAAACAATTATGATGGTCTCCTTGATATCTGCTGTATTGATGCTATTTTGTTATTTCTTATGTTGTCTTTTAAACAATTATGGTGATCTCCTTGATATCTGCTGTATTGATGCTATTTTGTTATTTCTTATATTGTCTTTTAAACAATGTTGACGGTCTCCTTGATATTTGCTGTATTGATTCTATTTTGCTATTTATTATGTTGTCTTTTAAACAAATATGACAGTCTCCCTGATTATGTATCTCCTTGATATCAGGAGATATCTTTAAAATTATGTAAGTTCTACTATCATATTAAGAGTCTATTCTCACTATAACAAAACTGTACTATATTCTATCTCTCAGCATGTTTGATACTCGCTGACATCTTGACATTTTTATAATATAATATAATTAACATTGGTGTCTGTATCGCTATAACAAAACTGTTTTACTGCTGTTTACGTTTTAAAAATATATTTTATCAACGCACAATTATTTTAATTTATTATTCTTTCATATATAATCTTTGAACTAAACTCCTGATAAGAAGCTACTTTCAGAAGCTTATCGGGAATAAATTTGTACGAGTATGTAAAATATTACTAAAAAATAACAAATAAATAAAGATAAGAAATGAGATGTGGGTGTGTTTAGTGATTCAAAACTCTGAAAATTCATTCAAATACAAAAAAAAATCATCATCATATCATTTCAATCAAATAGAATGGCGATATACAATACACGAAGCATATACGAGACAGAGCTTGTATAGTGTATTTTCAGTCAGTAGCTATACTGGGTTCTCTCAAAATGACATGGAAGTCACTTCTATCTTGTATCATTTGTTCAGTGGACATAACAAAAATATTTAAGGTCGTTTCCATATAAAAACCAAGATTAATGAATACACAGAATGAACATTGAAGTTTTTTTTTTTTACAGTAATACAACTATGTTTTATGAGCTCCATAACTCAGGATGGAAATGAAATTGCAGGTTAAAAATATTTGCTTGTATTACCTTGAAATTTACGAAAAAAAAAATATTAAGAGTTTATAAAGACAAGAGAGTTTTTGTGCTAAATAAAATCGGATTTGTTTGAATGATAATAATTTTCCTTAGAATCTGTTGCATTGAAGCCAAAAACGAGTTCAAAACTTACTTCAGGTCAATGTTTTACTACTGTCGCATTGCTATCTTTGGAATGAAAACTTACTATTCCTTGAGATTTGTATGCTATACTAGCTGATGAGTACCCGGCCTTGTTCGGGATTTTTATTTTTTTGGAATGTAGTTATGAAGTTATGAATTCGTGCTTCTCGTTTTGGTGCCATAATTGATTTGGCTGCGAAAATAATGCATTGTGGCGACTATTACTATGATTAAACAAAGAAACAAAGAATCACTTATTTGTAAATTTTATTTCATTCCAAACATTTATTTTTTCAAAACATATCTAAATAATAAAGTAGGTACATACTTGTCTTTTCCAATTTGATAATATTCTACCGAAATAAACCAACTTCTTTTGAAAATGTAATCTGTGGCTAACCAGAGTGGTATATCTATGGGCTAACCTCAATACATCATGGAGGTTTAATGTTTTTCATATTAATTTAAAAACGTTATAGCAACAGTTTTAAACATTGGATTTCATTCAAACAAGTCTCTGAACCTTTCCGGTAATAATAAAAAAAACTGATATTTTCAACGAAACCGGTGAGCTTTTTTTCGAGAAAATCGACGACAGACAGACGGACAGACAAACATTAACTTTATATGTAGTAAATATGCTATATATAGACAAAAATAGGTAAACGGTGGTTGGTTGCTTATCAAGTCTTTGAATCTACACCAATGGCAATTTGTTCTCTTTCCTGCTTCAGAATTATTATTATTCGAAAAAAATTTCTCTGAAAAAATCAGCATATATCAATCAAATTTGAAAAAAAATATTACACCTGTCGAAAACATTTAATGCCACTGTACTGTATAACATATAAAGAAAGCCGAAGAATTGCATTTTGGCGCAGATTAATATCTTTTAATTGTTTTAAGTTAGATATCTTCACGGCGCACAGTACCAAATTCAGCCATGGGATCCACTGAAGTGCCCAGTTAAACGTTCCATGAACGCCCCAGAAAAACTTTCAGTAGACAAGCGCCACTGCTCGCCGGGACCAGGACAGTCGCAGTACTTCTGCCTCGCTGCGCCTCCGCTTATTCGTAGCAAAATACCTACTCGGTATTGCTGGGGCGAAGTTCGTCTTGGCCTTTGTTGGACTGCATCCTCATAAACCCTTCAAATACACCGGCAGCTCGGGGGGGTGAGATGTTGTTTAAAACAACGTGAGATTGCATTATTATGTTTAGCTTATTTTGCTTTTAATGGACTTGGAAATTGTTGGGGATAAAGTGATTTTTTTTTACTTTTCCGATGAAGACACGGATTTAGCTAAAAAAGTGTTTATTATAACTTGTATGGACTAAACGAATTTTGAAAGCCTTCGAATGTATTTCAAGTCGGTGAAATCATAACAGTTAGGAATATAAAAATCTGTTTTTGTCAATATCAAACACCAAAATACGTTATAAATGAAATCGTTGTACACTAGAAATGTGAATATAATACTTGAATTTATGTAGAATTTATGTACCGTAAAGGATAGTTAGTGTATTTTTATTACATTACTAGCACAGACCTGTGAAAAATTACAGGATAGTAAAAAAAAATTAAAATTAAAAATTATTTTTAAAAAATATATTGCCACGCTGAGAATCAAACCCCGATCATTGATTGGAAGGCCACTATTCTGACTATTGCACAGTGGCGTGCAGGCCATAAAGGCTGAAAAGCTGTGCCTAAACTAACCTTGTTTCTCCATCTTTAAGAACAGGAACGAACTGCTTTGGATGAGAACACGTCAATGTTTTGGTATGTATAAATCTATGTTGTGCCGTGCAGGGACAATCGGGGGCTTTTAGAATCATTTAATAGTTGCTTCATTTTTTAATATCACATAGTAGAGTCTTTACTTAAGAATAGATAGACGGACTCATCTGGTCCTTTAAACGGCTCGGGAAAGTGGTGGGCGCCCTCGACTGTGCCTACCCTAAGGAAAACGAATACTAATGAAAAAAATGATATCCAAATTTTTTTTTCATAAAACCTTTACTTTACGTCATAATCGTTTTACTAGAAGAGATTTCTTTGCCATTTTCAACAATTGAGATGACTCTCAGTGAAATCATTTATTTGTAAATCTAAAATTTAGATATCACAACACAAAAAAAAAACTGTAAGAAATGGTATTCAATATAACAAAGAAATACATTTTATTAATGCGAGGTGATGTGTTTTCTAGAAGAACTTAATACATTTATTTGAATAAAAAAATATTGTTGGTCCCTTTGATTTCATATCTCCTTAATATCTGGGATTATCTTTTAAATTATTTAAGTTCTACTATCATGCATATTAAGGCAGCTCTCTGACGGTCCGGTGAGGAATGAACATTTCACTCGCTACTGGAGACACTGCGCAGAAAAGTTCCACAATGGACTGCGTTGCAAACCGTTACCTTACTTTAGCAAACTTGACTTTTCTGTGCAGTGTCTGCAGTAAAGAGTGAAATGTTTGTTCCTCACCGGACCGTCAGAGAGCAGCCTAAGAGTCAAATCGAACTATAACAAAACTGTACTAATGTTTTTGTGTCTCTCGACTTGTTTGATACTTGCTGATATCTTGATATTTTTATAAAATTTTAGTTGCTATTGTGTAATTGGAGTCTGTTAACACTATAACAAAACTGTACTAATGTTTTTGTGTCTCTCGACTTGTTTGATACTTGCTGATATTTTGTAATTTTTATAAAATTTTAGTTGCTATTGTGTAATTGGAGTCTGTTAACACTATAACAAAACTGTACTAATGTTTTTGTGTCTCTCGACTTGTTTGATACTTGCTGATATCTTGATATTTTTATAAAATTTTAGTTGCTATTCTGTAATTGGAGTCTGTTAACACTATAACAAAACTGTTTTAATGTTTTCGTATATATTTTTTTCCTACTTGTGTACATCGTATATATTATTCTATTATTGCGCTACTATTTGTATGATTATTTTAATTTATTATTGTATAATATAAAATGATTGTACTAAACTCCAGCTTACAAGCTACTTGCAGTAATTAAGCGGCTACAAATTCCCATTTTGGGAAAGATAATATTATCTCCAATGATTAAAAAATGTATTACAATGAAGTTCATAAGCTTCTTAGTTATTCCCAAAAAATTATTATTTATCCCAGATTTGTAGAAAACGTCAACAGATGTCCAATAAAAATAAAAATCGGATAGGTATATCCGAAACCCTATCTAATGAGAACAAATTGAATCTTGTAGTTACCAAAATATAGCAGCCAAAAAAAAATGGGAATTAATTGAGGATGATACTGATAGTTCTTAAAAGACGAAGTATGATAAAGATTACGACATGGATCGGGATAGCTGTAGCTCAGTTAGCATAGAGCGCAGGTCCCGGAGAGATCATGAGGTTCTGGATTTCAAATCCCAGCTGATACCGTTGACTTTTTCTTTTCTGTGTCTTTTCGGTTTCGTGTTTGGAAGTTGTTAATTCTATCTTCAATGAGATTTAAAGTAATAATATTATACAATTAAAAACAAAAATAATGTAATTATGATTGTCATAAAAGTAGAGTATATTTAACCGATGCAAATTAAAACATGTAGATATTTTTTCAAAAATTCATCGATTACTCGGTATCTCAGTGCTCATACGTGAAAATCAACACTGTTTCCAATATCGAGATTTCCTCATAAATTTGGTATGATTTATTCAAAATGTCGTAGCACATGGCGCCCGCTCCCGACCCTATTCCATCGCTCAGGTGAACAGCGAACAGCGAACAGTGAACACTACGCTTCCATGGGATAAGCCTCGCTCTACGGCGTAGCTAAGGCTCTACGAACCAGAATAAGGCTGTAGCTGAACTACTTGCGATTCTATCATTCAGCGCGGCCTACAGAGGATTACAAGGAAGGATACAAGGATTACTGTTCAAACATGACTACAAATAAACTGATTTACATTGTAAGGATCAACTTGTAGAACTTGAATTTGTTCGATACCGCAATGTGTTCTAGATTATTTCTAATGTAACCTATTTTTAATGTGTAATCATTGGAAACTATTTATTTTTAGGAACCGAAAGTAATAATACCATTTAAATTAAACGTCAAATATTGTAGAGCTTAAGGCTTAATAATAACATGAATTATTTTAACAAAAAAAACACAATTAACAACAATATTATCAAACATACGTTCAGAAGAAAAAAAATAGCGTTTATTCAAGGCAGTTTGCGATTGAGTTTGCATCAAAACTTTGCTTAGAAAGTAAAGGCCCCTCGCAGAAAATAAATTCAAATATTTTTTTGTGATTTTCTGGAAATTTCTGGTTGATAACAACGATAGTCTGGAAACTGGGTTTCATTGCCCAATGGTCGTTACCATGCGTTCATCCACACGAAAAGTCGAAACTTCAGATTTTTTATTAATTGAGTTTATTTTTATCATATTGCGTGTATATTATTAATATTGTTTCTGCAATTAATAATTCTTTCTTGTGTTTTTGATGACCCAAGTAAATGGGAGATTTTATAATAATTATTCCCTCCATCTTTGGCCCTTCACTCGCTCGTTTTTTTTTATTAATCTATAACACATGTGTATCTTACCTCATAGTTTAGTTGTATACTGCCCTGAAGAAGCTACGTTAGTAGCGAAACCCGGTCGGCAAAAGTATGTAATAAATAAAAGTGATGTGAACGAAGTTACTGTTATATACTTAAAATACATAGTTTCACATAATTTCTGTGTTCATGTACAATAGCCGCATATGCTAGAAAAAAGGCGGGAGAGGGGAAAAGCAAGAAGATAATTGGGTAGTACCTGGCTCTTCAGATCTGGTTCCTAAAGTAAAGCAGTATATTGCGATACTGAATTGTGATCTCTCACTACTATCTAGCGCCCTTAAGATGATTTTTCACAAAAACAGCGCTATGCAAATTATCTTATTTTTATTATTATTATTAGTATTATCTTTGCAGATCGAGAAGCAAATTTAATTTCTTGTATTTTTTCGGCATTCACTATATAGCTATTTCTAGATATTTTGTTTGGAAGTTTTATTTACTATGTACTTTTGCTATTTACTGATTTATTAAATTCGCTATCGGTTTCGACACAACCGTGCCATTCACTAACGTTCTTAAAACTAACTTAAATTAAACAAGTACAGAAACACAATTAGTCACCATTAGGTGAGGGTAGAGGGAGTGGTGATTTGGGCGGTGGGAGGAGTCAAAGTTAATAGGAAACATGGTTAGCAAAGGTGATTTACAGGGAGCTATTATCTTGTTTACTAAATTAATTATAGATTTAATTTTTTTGTTAATTTCTAAAGTTTCTAACGAACACTGTGCTCCTTAGAAACTTTAGAATTTTGTTTCTGTACTTGTTTAATTTAAGTTAGTTTTAAGAACGCTAGTGAATGGCACGGTTGTGTCGAAACCGGTAGCGAATTTAATAAATCAGTAAATAGCTAAAGTACATAGTAAATAAAACTTCCAAACAAAAAGGAAATATAAAAGTATGAAATACATTTGCTGTTTTACGTTTATATATGAAACGTCCAAAGACAATTTTTTAATTCGCTCACGCAGAGTGTTGAACCAGTGATCTCTGAATTGAGATACAATAAACTTACCGCTCGGCATTACTAACGTTTTTCTCATTTCATTTAATACTCGTCTGGGTCAATGAACCCATGATTCTGCTTCCCAAGTTTGATGTAATTGTAGAATTCGAGTCTTGTTCCGGAATATTAGCAAATGGCGTTTAGCATGTTAGTAATCCTAGTTATACATTCAACGGCGGGTAAAATGGTAACAAGTACTGGGCTTAGGGAATTTAGAGAGATTTGAAGCGAGGTAATTACCTTAATTGAAGGTATCCTGACAGTGGAGCCGCCATTTGGGAGGGAAATGAAATTCCCCCTATCTTGGCAAATTTAAACGTTAAGAAAATGTACATTAATATAAGTGTAATGCTTAACAGTATTAGTTCCTATCGTGCTTAGTACGGCTGATGTAAAGAAGCGAGATAGGACCTTCAGAAATTTAATATATAAGATTAAAAATCAATATTATTACATCACGCTACGAAACCTCTTTTGAACCTCCTTTTGAAACCGCAAATTTATGTCATCGACCTGATATACATTTACGTGATTCATTCACATTCAGAAGCATTGAGACAGATGGAATCCAATACCTAAATAATTTAGGAATATGTAACATAAAGTTTATCATTTTTAAGAACCACAGAAAAAAACTAACCCAGCTGTAAATTAGATATTATTGAATCGTTTTAAGACAGTTACTTTTTTTGTTCCAAAACCTAATCTTATATTGTTATTTCCTTCCACAATCATTGAATTTTTTTTAAAATGTAATCAAGATCTTGACACTATCTAAAAGCCCCGTGGGCGGTTAATAAATAAATATTTTCATGAAATAAAACTTATGTGTTAGTCAATCTCTATATCTAAAAATGAACGTTTGTCTTTGTGTCCTCGATTTTCTAAAAAATTACTCTACAGGTTTGATTGAAAGGAGAACAGTTTGTTTTTCTTAGTGCCAGGAAGGTTTAGAGAGTAGTTTGAATGAAATCCTATGTGTAAAACTATTGCTATGACGTTTTAAAGTTAGTATAAAAAATATTTAATCCGCCATGTTGTATTAAGGTTAGCCCATAGATATATCACTCAGGTGAGCCACAAATTACATATTCAAAAGAAGAAGGTGTGTTTGGATAGAATATTTTCATAAAGGAAAACGCAAGTAGGTACCTACTTAAGAACTTTATTATTTAGATGTATTATGAAATAATAAATGTTTTAAATGAAATAAAATTTTCAAACGAATGTTTCTTTGTTTAGATATTGTAATAGTCATCACAAGACATTAATTTCGCTGTCAAACCAATTATTGCACAAAAACGACAATCAAGAATTAACAACTAATTCATTTTATTAAAAAAAAAAAAAAAACCCGAGCAAGGCCGGGTACACATAAGATAGTGTTTTATAAAAACGGGGCTGGAAAATGGTCCACTTATCTAAATTTCACCATATTCGTCTCCTGAGAAGTCTTTCTTTAACCATCCACTTTATTAATCCAAATAATGTATAACGCTGTAGGTCGTCAGATGTAAAAAGGTGAGTTTATACCTACCGAGGAGGTAAATAATACATTTTGTTGAGGTAAATGAATCACAATTAAATACATTTCTAAGAAATTATAAACGCTGTGTAAGATAAAAGTGTTTATCATCAGCTAACCATTAATATTATTAATTAGGCTTTCATCAAAATATACGTTGATAATCAATAAGTCGTAGATGATGAGGAAATTTTCTTCTACATAGAGGCCTTGAGAAAAATAATTTCCTTCAGGGCCTATGTCATCGATGGGGATGCTGTGTGGAAGATATGTTTAAGGAAGAAAATAAGGAGAGGACGTTCTGGAAAGGAAAAAGTAGTAAGCTGATGGTCGATTAATGAGTAACGGAAGAATTAATCCATTCCTTGCACTGCGGTGCAAAGCGATGCTTGGAGAGAGCCCGGCTGGAGAATCCAAGGAGTCTCTCTCAACCGGCTTCTCACGATCCGGCCCACCACGCAACTGGTGGGCAGACGCATCCGTCGCCAAGATCTGGACAAACCTTCTCATGAACCCGGGCACCCCTGTCAAGTCACCGAACATAGCAAACACTTGATATGACTTATGGCAGAGGTCTCGGTTATCCAATATAGTTTCCGCGGCGGCGGTACCATATCCACCTCCCAAATTGAAAGCTCATTAAATCGATATAAATGTAAACTCTAAGAAAGTAAAGAGAGACTTTACTAGAACCTAGCTTAGAGCTAATGACTTATTCAGAACCTCCAATCTTGTTTTGATATATTATTATTTTTTTATTAACTATGTTGTGATTTTTTTTTTTAAAGGGCCCGTCTTGTGTCTTCTATATCAATGCCTAATAAGTGTTTTTAACCCTTGTACTTTTACTATTATTTTTTATTTGATAGATTACAATAGATATTGCTTTTAAGGTAAACATGCGGTCTATTTCGAACGTTAAAAGGGTAGGTTGGTACTTAGGATAAATGGAAACATTTCACTTTCGTTCCCTACTGTGTTATAATAAAAAAAATATTTCGGAGATAGAAACCACTTTGTAATAAATTTATTGAGATGTGGAAAATACAAATGATAGCTTCAAAAGAAAGCTACAACTTTGACTCATGTAAAGATATATCTATTCAATTGACTGCAGAATTCCATCTACCTAAATAGTTTATAATAACTGTAACCAATGTTCGGGTCCTAGAAGGCAGAGCTTCTAACACATCGTGCTCATGATGACATCAATATTATGCTAAACACCGGATATCATGATTTTTCCTGTAAATTAACTTGACTAAATAAAAAGATGAGTGTGTTAAATTAGTAGAAACCACATGATAGAGATTTCGATTGAGAGAGAGCGGTAGAATATTTTTGGAAAGACTGGAGAGGTCAAACTCTGAAATGATTTTCTTGGACTTATGTCTGAGGGGAATAAAATAAGTGTGGCAAAAGTAGTACAAGACCTTTTCACCAAGATCCTTTGAATATGAGAACAAGGTAATTTACACACTTGCACGCGAAGACATTATAGAAGACTATAAGAGTTAAAATTTTGGTCAGGAGAGTAACTGGTATATTAACCGACAGTACTGAAAACATGGTTTTAATAAACCCGGTAACAACGCGTTCTTCTCCCTTTGGTGCACTTCGTCTTACTAGCTGCAGTCGGGAATAACTTTGCGGAATGTATTCGTACCAGTCATATAGATTTCGAAGCAATGAAGTTCACGGTCTTTCTCTGCTACATTTTTCATCGTAATATCACATTAATTTCATACATAACTTAATTTTGGATTTGAGGCCAAAATACTAACCTAAACCACATGATCTTTATTTTCATCAAAAAGTATATCAATTTTTCTTGAACTTACAAAATAAAGGTAATTAAATAAGTCGGATTATCACGATTTCAGAGGGAACTTTAGCAATTATTTAGGGACTAAAGCTGATTTATAAAAAAACCATTTAATTTTATCTACTATGAAAATTTAATAGTATCCAAAATAAAAAAAATAAAAACAAAAAATGAATCCTAAAAAATAAGCATTATGGTGGACTTAAATTTATATTAAAAAAATGACTAATTTACGTTACATTTAAAATATCGTCCGGAAAGAACGTTTTTTTTAAATGATGTTTTTTTTTATTTTTTAGTTGTGTAACCTTTTTACCATAGCAAAATGAAAATTTATCAAAAACAAAAATACTATAAACCCGCAAATAATTGTCGAAGTTGCCTCTAAAATCATGATAAATCGATCACTTCAATGGGCAATATTTCAAATTTCAAAAAAAAAAAATGAACTTCTAATTCGTATTAGATATTCTAAAAAAGGATCATTCGGTTTAATTAGGTATTTTGACCTCAAATCTAAATATAAGTTTTGTATGAAACAGGGCGCGTAGCAATTCCTCTTATTCTTTAAATCGAAATGTATTTTTTATATTAATTTTATATCGGAAACAAATAGTCATCGTAAATAAAAGTATTAACTTAATACAATAAATAATAATAAACACTTGGTTTTGACCGCTGTTTTGAATAACAAATTATCTACATGTTCTAGAAAAAATGGTTCCTTATTTAGCATAAAAAGTATGCTAAAATTAAAATAACATACAAGTAGTGAAAGTGGTGAAAGAGAATTAGAAGGAGGTGGTAACTAACTAGGTATTAATGTGAAAATAAATTTACTGATAATTATTGTTTACTAAATATGTTGCCACAAACTACATTTACCATTATTGAAGAAGTGTCATAATAATGTATGAACTGTATATTATAGAATTAACAAAATATATCTATATTTCAAGATAACGTAAACTATAACTTAAAAAAAAATCGATTTATTATTATTCTTTCAAGCTTTTACATTACAAAGTGGGAGATAATGTTAGCATCGCGCTAGTGAAAGATCACCATTCAAATCGAAACGTTGCTTGAAATGGCTTTAGCCGTTTTTGGTGACCAGATCTGAATAACCAGACACTTTCCTACCTTCTTTTTTCCATCTGGTAGTAGTTGGGACTCTTGTGTGATATCACATTAATTTATTTTTAACTTCGATAAAATACATTAAATTACTCATATTAGTTTTTTTTATTTTTTTTTTATATGAATACCACACAAGAGTCCCAAACTGCTCCCAACCGTCTGGAGCCAGTGAGACTATGGAATTCCCAATTGGGGAATGTTATGAGGCTGAAGGTATTGGGGAGGGGAAGGAGAAGGGGGAGAGGAAGGTGGTGAAAAGGGAAATACCTGGCTATTCAGATCTGGTCACCAAACACGGCTAAAAGCCATTTCAAGCAACGTTTCAATTCTGAATGGTGGTCTTTCACCAGGGCGATACTGAGAGTATCTTCCACTCTGGAACGTGCGCAAATATACTCTATATTATTTTTTAAATTAATTAATTGTGAAACAACACAAATTAATTAAATAAAAATTACTTTCGCACGCCGGGATTTGAACCCGCGACCTTCGGATTCGTAGTCGAGAGCCTTACCCCTCGACCATGGAGGCCGTCAAGTTATATTAATTATCCAAACACATGCATCGCCTATTTTCGTTCCCATTTCTTACAATTAATATTTAAACTAGCATACTTAAATCTAAAAAAAATAATTTATATTAATTTCTATTTGTTGTAAAAACTTTGGGAAAAATAAATGAATTAAAAGATATATTGTATATGTAATAAAGTGTTATGAAACAATTAATTTCCATTAAATGAAATATAAAATCAATGAAAATCAAAGTTAATAATAATTGAAGATCTCCCCAAAAGGAGGGGATATATAATAATATTGGAACAAAAAGTTTATTTTTTTTGTATATTAATTATCTTTACGGAATTACGCAAATACATGACAGTTTACCTTTTATTTTGGCAACCCTGCTATAATTAATATCTCTGGTTGATTTTTTCTACGCTCAATTTACCCAAAATGGCGGGCCCTCGAAAGGCTTAAGTGAAATTTTTAGTTATTAAAGCTCCAAACAAATTTAAAAAAATGGATACATTTTATAAAAATTACAAAAAACTTGAAGGATTGTGTACTTAACTGCGATGATGTGGTAAAGTGTAAAATCGTTTATTACCTCTCTTGAACACATTTGATTTTACAAATAGGTCCTTCTTCCGGGGAGGTCTTCAATTGTTCTTTTAGATGAAAGTATATATCGACGCTCGTAAATGCGATGAAGAACCAACCCTCGCTTAGAGTTTTATATTAAATAAAAGCTATTCAGAAATTCGAATAAATAATTGGGACTTTCCATTGAATATAACCCGCTGTAACGTTATTTTTTTCCATTGACTGTTCAACCTCACGATTCCGCAGAAATATTGTGTACCTGAGTAAAAATAAGTCACGTCTTTAAGCCCCGGAGGTAAGCACTTGTGCCGAATTTTCTAATAATTCTAAGAACTTTTGTAGAATAGAGTTAAAAACAAATAATTTTCCGATAAACTTGTAAAGGTCAGTAATTTCAGTTAGAAGTATTACATGAAGAGTTATTAGATGATACAGATTTTTTTAATAAGTAATTAATAAGACATGTATCAACAAACCGAATAAATAAAAGTTTTATGAAATTTTCATTTGAAATAAATACGTAGTGAATAATGTGATTCGATTTTTTTTTCTTCTTAAAATATAATCAATCTCGTGTTGCAAATAATTTGATAATATTTTAAAAAATCTACTACAATCATTACTAGTGATAGATGTTGCCTGTGCAATGGTGAAGGACTTTCGGAATTGAACGCACAACGCCTATGCGGGAACCAGGTGGGTTTGTCAACTTAGCTACTAAGTGGTAATCGTGAACGTAAAGAAAAAACTGTTTGTTTTATTATACTACACTGATGAAACTATGGTAGTGCCTACTCTATAAAAAAAGACGGACTATAATATAAAAAAAAAAAAAAATTACTGCCATTAACTATTACACAAGTCCACCCACTTCCCTTATCTATGAAGATTTTTTAGATATATGTACAATACACATATATTTGTAGTCATGTATATAATTAAATTGAAAAATGTTTATTACCTTTGTACCTATGTTTATATAAATGCATGTATCAATTTATTTAATAAATAAAAAATACTAATGAGAAATAAAAAAAATAGTTCATTTTTAAACTTTTAAACTACAAATTTTCATAAAATAGGTAACAACTCTTACGCTAATTTACGCGTATCTGATTGGCCACAGTAATCAGCGGACGATATTAATTAAATGGCTAATTTCAAATGCTCAATCCGCAATTTATGCTTTAATATATATTTTTTTATTATTGTTATTTTACAGTATTCCTACCTTTACTTTTTATTGTTTAAAATTAATTTATATGATGTGTAGCATAAATTTTACTTACTATTTATATATAAGATAGACCGCGATAATTATGTTTTGTTTTAAATTATCATATACTGTAATGTACACTACACATATGTAATTATTTTTTATTATCACAAACCGAAATGGGCTACTTGATATAATACGGCTCAAGCTACCGTACCAATCAAGGAATAACTTTACGCAAAAATTCCTTAGTATACGAGTATAATATTATTTAAAAAACTAATTAATGATTTGTACATAATATCAAAATGTTATAGATGAAAATAAACTATCTATTTATACTCGAAAAACTACACACAGTCTATCGTTTATCGTAAAGCAATGCAGGCTACTGGGTAGTACCCAAACTCGGTTGGCATTTATATAAATACAAATGGCGAACAACGAAGGGCATAATTGTTTTATTAACAAAAAAAAAATATCACATCTCCATGGGTTTGTCATCTTTTTTCACTTCTGGCTGGCCATCATCATAGCTATACGTTTAAAACAAATGTGATAGCACACAACAGTCCCAACCGTCTAGAGCCAGTACTATTATGGCATCTCCAATTAGGATATGTTGTGACGCTGAAAGTATTGAGGTGGGAAGGAGATAGGGATGAACGAAGTTGGGGAAAGTACCTGGCTATTCAGATCTAATCACTAAGCATGGCCAAAGCTATTTCAAGAAAATTTTCGATTTTGAATGATGGTTTTTAACTAGGACGATAGTATCTACCACTATGGAACGTGCCGCAAATATACTACATATTATTTTAAATAAACATATTGCGAAATAACACAAATTAATCAAATAAAATTTACTTGCGCACACCGGAATTTGAACCCGCGACCTCCGGAATCGTAGCCAAGGATCGTAACCACTCAACCACGGAGACCATCAAAGTATACCAGTCACGCAGATTTTGATGTTAACAGGTGCAGCATCTTTATGTACCTACTTCAACATATATTCTACGTCTTCCATCAACCTTAACCTGAATTATCATTTGGATAATTTTTGTATGAGTACATAAAAAATTTCAAATAGGGTTATTTTGTTAGGCTAACAAACCACTAACAATAACGTAATTCAAAGTTATCATCCTTTACCCTTCGCTTTTTTAACGATATTTAAATATAAATGGAGTTACTTCGTGTCCTTTTTTATCCTTTCAAATTTTTTATACATGCAATCAATCTTTTTTTCTCAAACACAAATAATCCTTAGTCCCTTCGCCCACCCACCCCTTCCCTCCCTCCCTGGGGTCCTTTGGGAAAAACTACCCCACTTTATATGCATTGATTCTTTCGTATGAAAAATTGAATATTTCAATACAAAACCCTCCAGATCGTTTGGACGCATTGTCGGAAAAAGGGGTTTCTCGAATACTGCGTGAAGGGATTTCGGGGGATTCAAAGGCGAACAGTTGTCATTAATATCACTTAAAATGGATATTAATCATCGAAGCAATCGTAAGTTTGGAGAGTATTAAGAACGATTTCGCAATTATTTATGCTGCCCACAGTAAAATCAACTTAATTGACTACAGATCAAGCTCATATAATTCAATTATTTCTGTCTTAAACAACTGAGCAAAGTTCACTGAATTAAGATTCCATAGAAATGTGACTGATTTAAAAGAAAACTGATGTCATCAATTAATATATGAAGTTGTTAATTAACGCTTGTCGTTTGGGTGCCATAATTAATTTCACGGCGAAAGTAATGCCTTATGACGACTATTTCTATCTCTTTACAAAGAGTTAAATAAACTTTCATTTGAAAATTTTACTTCATTTCAAACTTTTATTTTTTTCAAAATATATATAAATAATAATGTTCTTAAGTAGGAACCTACTTATGTTTTCCATTTTGAAAATATTCTACCCAAACCAACTTTCTTTATTTGAATATGTACTGTATGGCTAACCGGAGTGGTAAATCTATGGGTTAACCTCAATACAACATGGCGGGTTCAATGTTTTTTATACTAATTTTAAAACGTTATAGCAGCTGTTTTATGTATTGGATTTCATTCAAACTACTCTCTAAACCTTCCCGGCACTAATGAGAACAAACTATTTGGTGTTATTTTTAGCGAAACCAGTGGAGTAATTTATTAATTTTCAAGAAAATCGATGACAGACAAACAGACAAACATTAATTTTTACATATAGAAGAAGAATATGTTGGGCTCCTAGAAGAATGAAAATGATTTGATGTTATTTGAAAATATTGGATTAATCTCATCTGAAGTTAAATCAAATTAACCTTACTTTAGAGATACAGATACGCCCACAATGCATATTTCTAGAATAGTAACTATAGGTTTCTCAGTATTTTAAAATATTGAATATAATAATTCCTAAAAATCCCATACTTGGTATTATTTATATCGTTGACTTCGATAATTAGAAGTTAAATATTTTCATACTGCCGATGACCTATGGAAGCAATTGAAATATTAATGGAAAACATAATATTTTATAATAACACATAATAATTATTAAATATAAAAATAAAAACATTTAATTTTACTTTAATATTAATTACCCATCGATTACGGTTAAATATTCGCTTTCTTAGGATAGTTCATTATCATCTTTACATTAAGTAAACCAGTAGGCAACTAAAAATAAATTTATTGTATTATAACTATAGTACTTGGTAGACAAAATTACGATATTTTTTTATATTTCTACTCAACCACTAGTACGAGTATTTATAATATAGTTTGACATTGTTACAAGTGTCCCCACAAAATTCAACCCCTAAGTAATACTTGTGAAGATAACCTCGTAAACTTTTGATGTTTTTTTTATTGAGTTTTTGAAAACATTTTATTTCGCACTGGTCGACAAGGCGACACATTCAATAGCATTAAAACATTGTAGCAACTTGTTTTTCCAAGGCAAGCAAAACTTCATAATCCAATTGGAGAGAATAAATTGTTTCCCGGAAGGCAGCGCCCCTGAGGTGATTTCTCACAAAAGCGGCGCTATAAAAATCATCCGATTATTATTATTATTATTGCGTTATGAAAACGCGGGCAAGTTTGTATGGGCGAACAAAAGCTTTCTAAGCTAGTTTCATCCACAGGTTTTTCAGACAGTCGCAAGCTTTTACGTGATCGGTGTGCATCATGAAGCTTAAAGAATACCAATTAGTCTGGGAAATGCATTTATATCACCGCAAGCAACTATACATTTAAAGTTCAATAGCGAAGGATTGGCTAATAAAACACTATTATTTTTATTGCTTGTTCTAAAAAGCCGTAAATATGTCTAGTTAATTAGCTTTTTAAATTACAATTTTCAAAATGTAAAGAAAATCAGAATTTTCTAAGAAAGTTTCAAAGAAATTGGAATCTATTAGTCAAAAACAAAATTGGTGCGGCGATTTAGTTCCTGAAATTGATACAATAAAAGTTCGAGATTTCAAACTTACCAGTGGCCTGTTTGGCTGTACTTATGGTTCTTGGATCTATACCCTCTGATGTTGTGGGTTCAAAACCGGACTACAAGTTTGTTATCTTTATTTTCGTTAGGTACCTACAAGTAAAATAAACAGACTGATAAACTAGTTTAAGAGGACTACAAACTCTTAAAACCGCCGTCTTAAGTGACGATTTATTAAAAAAGAAAATTTTCAGTCACATTTTAATCTTCCTCTTTCGTTTCTAAGCTAAAACGGTCGAGCCCGAATGCTGTTCCTGACACAATTATCGCTCAACTAACCAGCTTCCTAGAACATGTAACATTTCTTCATAATTTTAAAATCGTCTTAACGCCATTAAAATAGACCCCAATCCTTAATTTCAGGTCAATCGATCCCATAGTGCCTGAGAAAACGTCATTAAGTTTCGACCCCGAAGCTTTCATTACTCCATAGAATTCGTATTTTTTTTCACAAGTCAATTTTGCGTACTACATCCAGCTTATCCTTTTGGCACATAGTAAATAATTCATATTTATGTACCCATTATATGTATTTTGCTTATTATTTTTATATATATTAGAACGATAAGACGTTTTCTTAATTTTTTGTATTTAATTCGTAGAACTCCATTTAATATATATATTTTTTAATATAAATCAAAATTAATAATGTTGTTATTACTACAAGTACTACAAGTTTTATGGTTTTCCTTATTGTGATAGCGTTTTCGGCGTTTAATTCCATTTTAAAACGGCAGTTAATCCACATTGTGACGACTTATTTACATGATTTTACTTTCTCCCACTCATTCCTAATTTGGACGGATGTTTAAAATAATTATTTACTATCGGTAAGACCGATTTTGGTAAAAAAAATGATTACAATTCTCTATTATGTGGGGTTGCATATATGTTATAATGTATTTTCCCCGTATTTAAATGATATTGTATTATTAATTGATTTATTTTAATGTGTTATATTGTTTTCTAATATGAACATACTGAGAAGTGGTGAATAAATCATTTTCCTTACTTTATTAATTAATGGTACATTAGGATCATTCTTTCGTTAGGAAAATTTGGACTTGAAGGCATTTCATTAACAGGATAATTGGTTTTCATAGAAAAATCTGCAAATCGAACGCAATACGAACACAGTACGGGCTAGTCCGTGCTCTGCCGGAAGGATACAAGGTACGTAAAGTGCCGGCCAAGTGGGCAAGAAATGATCACCGTTTAACGTTTGAGGTTATCTGTCTTAGATGTGTTCGGCGGTATGTAGTGTATTGTGATACTTACCAATACTCACCAGAGCGCTTACGTTAATGATTGTCGCGGAGATATTAAATGAAAGAAGGTTCACTATTTGTTTGATTTATTTCTCACGCGTACAAAGATCAGAAGGAATATTTAAAGACTAGAAGTGATGCATTATGCAAATCTACAAGTTACTAGTAAGTTCGACAACACGACCGAATCAGCAGGGAGCAGAAAAGTGAATCATTCTCCTGTTCTGTGGATAACAGAAAGTCGGCCGGTTGTCATTTGAATGAAGGGTTACCATAAGAAAAAATAAACTTTGTGGCTAATAAATTGCTTGCATATTACATACCTTCCGCCCAGTTTCTTAAACGACTTAAAATTACATAATCTTAAAGTATGGATGTAATACTAATACATATTCTTACAATTATCTTTGATGTAGATCAATAAGTATATACTCCAAATTGCTTATTGTTGATTAATATAAATCAAAGATAATTGTGTTGCATTTGCATATTGTAAATAAACTAAAAATAATTACATTCGACATTTTTTCTTTAAGACTTATTTTAAATAAATAACATCACTTTAAAAGTCATCTTAAATTGTATTAATAGTATAAATAATAAATACTTAAGCTACCTCCTAAATAAACATTTTGCTTTGAGCAAATAACGGAGTCAAGTGACTTACGATTAAATACAAGTCGTTATTTCAGACAACTTAAGCTTGATTAAAATCTACATATATATATATGGTAAGTATAATACAGGATTTTTTATATTATTCAACAAAGTGATTTCCCTATCACTGGAATAAAAAGAAAATTATTATTAAACTTAAGCTTAAAATCTAAATGTTTTTAATTTATGCTTATCACAAAAATATAAAGTTGTGTTCATGAAATTTGAGTCTTATTTTGAGTGTTTATTTCTAACTTATCGTTATTGTGGGTGTATAGTATTATCATTTTTCATGAACGAACAAGAGTATATTTTGTACGATTGCTTACCTATGCTTCGGTAAGATGATGAATATATCAGTAAACAATAATTTTAGTAATAACCTTTTAACATGTGTTATGTTGATTATATGGTCAGCATAACACATGTTATCATGTTCTTTAGGTAACAGATATTTTTATGCTATTATATTTATATATGATACATTTTCTATATTTAGTGTAAGATATTGTGTAATGTTTAAATTACTATAGCTAGTTGAATGGTTTGTTTACTTTACCATTTCGTTTTCTTACAACTAGTTACATGGTGAACATGTTTTTAAAGATGAAAAACTTTTCAACATTACTACGGTTCATCTCGTCGATGACCGAGATGCATTTCTTTCTACATAGTGTTTCTGCGCTATGTTTTGAAAATAAAAATTGTATAACAACAGTACTAGAGTTCAAAATTTATACAAAAATTGTAGACTTTAGTATCAGTAACTTTAAAAAAATATACATGGTTAGCTATGTCTTGAATATGTGCTTTAGGCATTATTTTTTAAATTTCTTTTAACCTCTTTGAGTTTAATATGGGTTTTGTAGAAAGAAAATAATTAATTTAATTTGCCAATTTAATTGCATTACGACAGGTATCTGTCGGGAAAATGTACTCTGCGACCAGATCTAGTTCGTTTGATTTCTGGGAGTGGTTCCTGGACAGATGCGTAAGCTGGCACGTTGTCTTCTACAGGTATGAAAGCAGGTTTCAGTCGGTCTATGGAGACACGTTTAGGCTTTCCTTTTATGCTGATGACGAATGTCTTCTCATCGCGTTCTTCTACCTTGTAGGGGCCTTCATAAGGGTTTTGAAGGGGTTTTCTTCCACCGTCTGTTCTGAGAAAGACGTGGGTAGTTTGAGCTAGGTCTTTATGTACAAAGCACTTTCTTGATCCATGAGCGCTGGCAGGTGTTGGCTTAATATTTTCGAATTTTCTCTGCAAGCGACCGACGTATGTATCAGGATCTTCTCTAGGCGTTTCGGTGAAGAAATCGCTAGGTAGTCTCAATGTTCTACCGTACGTGAGTTCAGCTGGGGAACATTTTAGGTCTTCACGAACTGTGGATCTCAATCCGAGTAGAATTAGTGGGAGATTTTCCAACCAGTTCGGCTCGTCACTTGCCATAAGAGAGGCTTTCAGAGTACGATGCCATCTCTCTATTAAGCCATTGGCCTGTGGGTGGTAAGCGGTGGTTCTTGTATGTTTGATGCCAAATTTATCTGTTAGCTTCTTAAATAAGAAGCTCTCGAACTGACGTCCCTGGTCTGTAGTAATTGTCTCCGGGGTACCGTGACGAGTTATCCAGTGGTTCATCAGTGCGGTTGCTACTGTTTCAGCAGACATGTCCTTTAATGGTACAGCTTCAGGCCAGCGGGTGAATCTGTCGATCATCGTCAACAGGTATTGATAACCGTTGCATGCTGTAAGAGGGCCAACTAAATCAATATGAAGATTGCGGAAGCGGTCTTCTGGTAAAACGTATGTCGATAGTGGAGCTGCTGTATGTTGTGTGACTTTCGCTTTCTGGCAAGGGATACATTGTTTTACGAAGTTTTTTATATCTTTTAAACAAACCTCAATTTTATTGTCTTCGTTGTCCCTAGAATGCCTGGGTGACAGACATTGTGAATACTTCTAATTACCTCTGTTCGCATGGAAGCTGGAACAAAAGGTCTGACATGGCCAGTTGATATGTCACACCATAGTGATCTGTCAGTGCCGGGTATCACCATTTGACGCAGGGAGAGGCCGGTGTCATCTTTTGCCTTAATACATTCGTCGTTTTGACACTGCGCTTCTGCCATCTTCCCATAGTCAATTGTAGTAGGACAGTTTATCTCTTCAATGCGAGATAGGGTGTCAGCTACTATATTTTGGAGTCCAGAGATGTGCCTAATATCAGTTGAAAACTGTGCAATGTAATCCAACTGTCTTTCTTGACGTGGAGAGCTAGAGGCTCGTTTCTTGCTAAAGGCAAAGGTGATTGGCTTGTGGTCCGTGTACAATATAAAATTACGTCCTTCAACGTTGTTGCGAAAGTACTTCACGGCTTCATATACACCTGTTAGTTCGCGGTCGAATGTACTGTAATTCCGCTGAGCTGGGGTGAATTTTTTAGAAAAAAATCCAAGTGGTTCCCATGTGTCGCCGTTGGACTGTTGTAAAGACGCTCCAATTGCTGTGTCACTAGCGTCTACCATTATAGCGATCTTCGCATCGGACTTCGGGTGAGCTAGCAGCGCGGCATTAGCTAGGTGATTTTTACAGTCTTTGAAAGCCTTCGTTAATTCGACGTTCCATGTAAGTGTTCTCTTATCGTTTTTCTTGTATCCAGCGATGCAATCAAACAACTTAGCTTGAGTTTCGATAGCTTTAGGTAGGAACTTTCGGTAGTAGTTTAACATACCTAAAAAGCGACGTAGACCTTTCGCAGTTTTAGGTAGCGGAAATTCTGTTATAGCTTTAACTTTTTCTTTGATGGGAGTCATGCCCGTTTGATTAATAGTATGCCCCAGAAAGTTCACAGTAGTTTCACCAAATTTACATTTTTGAATGTTAATAACTAGTCCGTTGTCAGCTAGACGTTTTAACAATGTGTTTAAATGCCTCTGGTGTTCTTCTTCATTTGCTGAAGCGATCAATATGTCATCCAGGTACACAAAGCAAAAATCTAGATCTCTGGTGATAGCGTGCATAAAACGCTGGAAACTTTGTGCCGCGTTGGATAAACCAAATTGCATAGACGTAAATTCATATAATCCAAACGGTGTGATGATGGCCGTTTTTGGGATATCATCTGGTTCTACGGGTATCTGGTGGTACGCCCGCGCCAAGTCTATAGTTGAAAAAATCTTTGCCTTAGATAGTTTGTGGGCAAAGTCGTGGAGCTGGGGAATTGGATATTTGTCCGGTATTGTTTTCGCGTTTAGGCGTCTATAGTCCCCACAAGGGCGCCATTCTCCATTGGGTTTCTTCACCATGTGCAATGGACTGGCCCAGTTGCTCTTGGAAGGTCTGCATATACCTTGTTCCATTAAAAATTTAAATTCACGTTTGGCTGCTTCTAGTAGGGCTGGTGCCAACCTGCGTGCACGTTCAGTCACAGGAGGGCCTCTGGTTTCGATAAAATGAGTCACCGTATGTTTCTTGGTTTCGGTAGTATTCATGTTCGGGCGCGTCAGACTTGGATACTTGTTAAGAATATCCCGGTACTTCGAAGTATTTGAAATCGTTGAGATTCCCGTGGATATTCCTTTGTACGTCGTGCCGTTGATGTATAATCCGGTGGACTGGTCTGATATTACAGCCTTTTTTAGATTAACTGTAAGATTGAAGTTGTGCAGGAAATCGGCTCCGAGTATAGCTCTTGATACATCTGCAACTATAAATCTCCACTTCATGGTTCTGCGTAGGCCAAGGTTCAAATCCAGGATTTTTGTGCCGTAGGTTTTGATTTTAGTACCGTTTGCGCTGTACAAAGTAGTTGGGCAGTTATCAGAAGTGACAAACTTCCTGTTCTGGATGAAATGTCTAGGAATGACGGATACATCAGCGCCGGTGTCTACAAGAAATTTTTGACGTGTTTCACAGTCAAATATAAAGAGACGACAAGTGTTTGTAGGAATCTCACATGTCTCTACTGTGGCATTCCGCTTGTCGTTTCCCTGTGTATTTTTGGGAAAGGAGCACGGCTTGTAGCATCTGTATGCTTTTTCTCCAAATTTATTATGCCAACGGCAATATCCATTGGGATTTCTGTTCGGAGATCTCCCCTGTGATCCTGATCTTGAACGTCTAGGTGGATTTTGTCTTGATGGGGATTGATAATGATGATTTTGAAAATTCTGCCTACCCCGTCTGTGGAAATCAGGTTGTGGATTGACCTGCGATGCCTTCAGTTGCTTCAATTCCTGGGTGAGCTGCAGTACTTGTTTTTGAAGGTCCAGCAGTACCGAGTTGTCTTCCTGTCGTGAGGATCCTGGTCTTTCGTTTCTTTCGACTGCAGCACATTCGTTCGAATTATAGACGTCGACTATTTTATCTGCCGCAGAAGCAAGTTGATTGAGGTCGTTGTCTGGCAGCGCGGATAGGATCGCTTGGATATGTTGTGGAAGTCGCTGCAGCCATAATGTTTTTACGATTGCACTCTTTGCTAAAGACGGTCCAGCCAACTCCATCATATGTCGGAGTAGACCTGTTGGTTTCCTGTCTTCTAACTGGATGCCAGTGAGGAGTCGAGTAAGGCGTTTTTCTTCCGAGTCCTGTAGTCGTTCGATGAGTGCCGTTTTGATACGTACGTATTTTTCTTGTACGGGAGGATTTGTTACGATGTCACTAACGCATTGTAGGGTATCTTGGTCGAGTGCAGCAATTATGATGTTGTATTTAGTAAAATCTTCCTTTATCCTTGAATTAACGAACTGAGCCTCCGCCTGAGCGAACCAAAGAGTGATGTTGGACCGCCAACAGGGTGGTAAACGTACAGAAACCTGCTGAACGTCTGACGTCGGTGCATTGTGTTCTTCCATCGTGAACTTGCCGTAGTCCTTTTTTGGAATTATGATGAGATTTTCTGTTCCTGGTTCTTCGTTAGATCTTTCTTCGTGAGTGGTCATTACATAGTTCCCATGCAATATGCAGTAAATGTGGCAATAAAATATGACTAATATGACAAGAAAATATGTAAATTTGTCAAGGTTAGGATGTATGTTAGAATGATTGCATTTTAAAATCCGTAATCCATATATCAATTTAAAAATTTAAAATCTCCAAAGGTTGTAAAAAATGTAAAACGGTTAAAATCTTTTCATAGAATATAATAAAAAGTTTGAAAGAAACTAATGTTCAAACAAATGGATTCTAATATTATTTGAAATTTTGAAAGTTGGAACAAAATAATTGTAACATTATTTGCGTTGCATTGTATGCTTTTACGGAACACATTTGAATTTGTAACACTTTTGAAACAAAATAAATTGTAACATTACTTGTATTCACTTGTATGCGTTTACGGAACACATTTGGGATTGTAACATTTTTGGTAAATAATTCACTAAAAAAATGAAAACTTGATTTTCACTGTGAAGTTAGTAATTAAAAATTTTACTTTTTTAACATTTACGTGTTAGAAGGTAATCATCTCGTCTCAGCTGTGGGATCGGGTCTGATTCGTCTTTTCCTGAATGTTTTGGGTCAGATCCGACGATAATTCCGCCGCTCGAATCGACGATTTTTCTTTTGTATATCGCTGGAATAGATTGTAACAAAGAGATTAGTTTTTATTGAAATCATGAATTGAGGAAAAATATTAATTGTGTCACTATTTTCATTAATACATGAAATTTTAGGCATTGTAAAGATATGTTTTTATTCTTAGCGCTTGTAAGCTGTTAGAGCTGATGATAGAGAGAATTTAAGTTTATTCCTTTAGGAATATGACAAATAATATGATAAAACCAATTCTGAGTAATAATAAATTCTTATTTTTCAATACAAATCTAGGCATATTTGCGGATTGCAAGGTTAATCATGGATTACTTTATTATTCGACATCATAGCATTTACCAATTGCACGTGATTATTACCTTCTAACATTTACGTGTTAGAAGGTAATCATCTCGTCTCAGCTGTGGGATCGGGTCTGATTCGTCTTTTCCTGAATGTTTTGGGTCAGATCCGACGATAATTCCGCCGCTCGAATCGACGATTTTTCTTTTGTATATCGCTGGAATAGATTGTAACAAAGAGATTAGTTTTTATTGAAATCATGAATTGAGGAAAAATATTAATTGTGTCACTATTTTCATTAATACATGAAATTTTAGGCATTGTAAAGATATGTTTTTATTCTTAGCGCTTGTAAGCTGTTAGAGCTGATGATAGAGAGAATTTAAGTTTATTCCTTTAGGAATGTGACAAATAATATGATAAAACAAATTCTGAGTAATAATAAATTCTTATTTTTCAATACAAATCTAGGCATATTTGCGGATTGCAAGGTTAATCATGGATTACTTTATTATTCGACATCATAGCATTTACCAATTGCACGTGATTATTTCACGAGGTATATTATTAAAATTACTGAGGTTTTAAAAAATTCTAAATATTGTTATGCACTGTTATTTATTAATTAGGAAAAATGTACTTACAAGTGGAAGTGACCTCAGGATTCACCTTTCTACTCCTGCCGACCGGCCGTTATGAATTATTCCGGTGTTTTCGGGGTCACCAATTTAACGTTTGAGGTTATCTGTCTTAGATGTGTTCGGCGGTATGTAGTGTATTGTGATACTTACCAATACTCACCAGAGCGCTTACGTTAATGATTGTCGCGGAGATATTAAATGAAAGAAGGTTCACTATTTGTTGATTTATTTCTCACGCGTACAAAGATCAGAAGGAATATTTAAAGACTAGAAGTGATGCATTATGCAAATCTACAAGTTACTAGTAAGTTCGACAACACGACCGAATCAGCAGGGAGCAGAAAAGTGAATAATTCTCCTGTTCTGTGGATAACAGAAAGTCGGCCGGTTGTCATTTGAATGAAGGGTTACCATAAGAAAAAAATAAACTTTGTGGCTAATAAATTGCTTGCATATTACAACCGTATAGGGTCCGGACAAGGCCTGGAAAGTGTTAAGTGTCAGGTGAGAGTACTTTCATAATTGATTAACCTACACGAGACCGACTGGGTGTGCAATGGATCGACGCCATCGTAGTAGCGCAAGTAAGGGACGCCTAAAAGACTTGTCTATACAATGTGTCCAGAAAATAACACGATTATAATGATGATGATGATATGGAATATAATGAGGGTTAGGAAGAATTCTAATATTTTATCCATAGTAATAATGTCGTCGAAGGTCTAGTAGAAAACATAATCAACCAGTTTATTGTAAGCAGTTACGATATCCAAATGATAGAAAATCTTCTATTTTTATTTGGAAGAAAAATCTAACAGTAAGTAGATGTGTTTACGTCTTACAAATTTTAAAACCAGAAATGAAGAAGCTTTTATTAGTCGGTACGTATCAACATTTTCCAAGGTCTTCGCATTTTAAATAAATCCATTTAAATGTAAATATCTGTCTGCTTTACATTTAAATTCAATTCACGTGGAAAGCTGGAAATAATAAAGTTCGCCTTTGATATAAAGATCTTTTAGCTAAAGAAACCTTTGAAAAAAAAAAAATATGCAGCAAAATTTTATTTTGACGGGTTTAATTAGCTGTTTTTTATTGGTTTTAATTAATAACTAGTATATACTATCTAGATCTCTCGAGTCACACAAAAATGTTTTCGAACTCTCCGTTTTCCGTTTTGTATAATATAGAGTAGTTGTAGTTTGCGTACACATAAAACAGCTTCCTCAAAAGCCAAAACACTTTTCAAAGATATGAAAAAAGTATGTTGTGGAGAAGCTATAATAAAATCATTGATAAAGATATTCCAGATAGATAAAGCTGTGTAAATTCCAAAACGCCAGAACTCAACATTCTTTAGTTTTTTTGCTGCTTCAGACCGATATATATTTAGGTGTAAATTTAGATTATAGTAGTATAAAAAAGCCGACTTCGTCTTGCTCGCCCTGGTGTAAATTAAGCTATGAAGTGACGAATAAAGCTTCCACGGCTATAACAGAAACCGTATGGATGTAGGAATAATTTTCAAAGCTCGGTAACCATTATTTGTTTTATCCCAGAGTTTCCAAAGCTATTATAAATTAATTATTTTAAGCCATATGAAAATCCCACTACGGGTTTGTTATATTAAATTATTACGAAAGGTTTCTGCTCTCAAATTGTAACAGTTTTATCTACCAACCCCTTTCATTATCTATTACATTGAATATTAAGAAGAACAATCATGAACATCGTTATTTAAAAAAAAGAAGACTATCGGCTAACTGCATATATCTTTAGGAGGCGTATTTCAGTCTTCGTATGACAGCACCAGAGCACAGGCTGTTCCACAACACAACAAACAGTATTTAGTATTCCGGTTATAGTTCGGTTGCTTATCTTTAAATTCATTATTTTACAATAACGTGGCGCCATCTTAATATAGAGACGATTTTTAATTTTACAGTTTCAATAGGTCTTTTATAAACATCTTTATTGATAATCAACTATTAATCAATTTATCTTAGAGATCGGTTCACCCATGAAGATATTAAAATTTAATAGAACGCTTAAATATTGTTAGTGTAACTTTCGTTACACAATCATACTATATATAACAAAACATTGTTTTATTTTAATCGTAATTTAAGTAAAACGCGGTGTTTCAAAATCATAACATTCGTGTCTTCAGCGTCCCGACGCACGACGCGCCAATTTACGTATTAAATATTAGTAAAGAGACAGAGGATGCCTCAACATTGCTTGAATATACTCCCACCTTTTATTTTTATTTCGTAACCTTCGTAACATTTCGTAATTTTTTTACTGAGTCAATTTTGCCCTAAAAAAAACCTTGTATTTAGGGCAAAAAAATATTTTTTTTATTTCGGAAATTCAAATAAGTACACAGTTTTTTTTTAAATTATACAGGGTTAATCAAAACTGCGGACTCAATTTCGTACCGCTACATTTCCTGAATTAAAGATTTTATGTTAATAATCTACTTGGTAATTGAAAGAGGAGGTTCGAAAGTTTAGAATCCCACCGCAAAATCGCTCATAGTTCAAAAACGACCGCTAGAGTGCTTGCGCCGCCAAGTAGCTATTTCTCGTCAGTTGTGATTAAGGTGACTACTATGCTGCACAAGATTTTCTGGGTTCGTGAGTTATGTGAAACTGAGTCGGAAACTGCAGTACAGTGCATCTTTCATCTTCATTTTAAGAATGAACCTCCAACAAGGAACAGTATTTGTCGATGGCATCACCAATTAGAACAAACTGGATGTCTTGGTAAAGGAAAAAGCCCGGAAGTCCGCGTGCATTAGGGGAGAAGGTGCGAAATAGAGTCCATCATGTGCATGGAATAATCCTATGCACCAAAGCTCAGATATAGCCTTATGTAAGTTTTCTGCGGCTTCGAGATGCTCATAAAATAATTATACTACCTATTATGAACAAAAACACGCATTTCTTTTTTCAACTGAAAAATGTATTAATAATTAGGTACAGAAAATGAAAGTTAATTTCGTATGGATTTTAGTAGGTACGATGCTAGACTTTAATAGATAATAAATCATTTAGGTATTAATCTTTCCATTTTCACTGAATAATTACTGTAATCAAGACGATCAAAGATAATAAATTCGCGTCCGTAATTTATGGCAGCTTTTGTTGTAGATTTACACAAAACAAGAAATTGTTCATAAAATTATGTTTTAATTATATGATAAATGGATTGCCTCCTCTTGATGAATGGCCGCTAAACCCTACGCGTTTCACAATTGATGCAGAATTCATCGTTTTGGGCAGTTATTTTCCTCCGAATTTCCTGCTTCTATGAAAAGTATATTAAATAGTTTATTTGTCTAAATTTGATGAATAATATAAAACAGAGAGATATGCTTTTTACTTGAAACCGTACCTTTGATTACCTTTAAATGTTTCAAAGAATAAATTCTTTTTTTTTTTTAATTAAACGTAGTTCTACGAATTAACCACAAAAAGAATTATTATATTAAATCCAAAAATTAAACATATTTTTCTTAACAATCGTAAATCTTTTTTTTAATCTAATGCATTAAATACGTTTCTTGAATACCTTTTTTTATCACTTATTAATTTTAAAATTATTGTATTTTTCTATGTTTTTCGGAACAGAACTGAATAGATAGATACTTCCTTCTATTAACTCTATCTTTTCAAATATTAGGATATTTCTTAAAATGGGGAAAACCCACTGCTCTGGGCAGTTGGGACTCACACTATCAAATAAAAATTATAAAAATAGCAAAACTATCAATATCTACGAAACCGACTCTTTCTAAAGGATCTTAAACATTTTTTCAACCTATTGCAGACTACTGCGATGATAGGTCAAAATATGTAAAAATGAGAAAGGCCTTTGAAGTTTTGTATCTTAATTGTGCATTATACAGGGTGTTAAAAGACGCGCCTGACTTACTTTATCCAGTGACTCCTGACATTATTTGGAGTAAAAAATGTTAATGAAATTTTTATATCATTTCTTTTTTAATTCGTCTAAAGGTAGGATGTTGAGCAGTCTCTCGGCTGAATAGAAGAAGAGGAAGAACCGGAGACTAAAATTTCATCATTTTTTTACTCCAAATATTGACCTGATCACTGGTTAAAGTATGTCAGGTACGTCTCTTAACACCCTGTACATGGATATAATAACATTTTCATAAATATGTTACAATTTGAAGGAATGAATAAAATATTGTCGCCTGGTGCTTAGAGCTCAACATAACTGTGCGCTATAATAATTTTAACATTACCTCTGTGGTCGAGGGGTAACGTCCTCGAATAGTTGCGGGTTCGAATTCCGGCGTGCGCAAATAAATTTCAGTTTATTAATTCGAAAAGAATTAAAAATAGTAAAAAGCATATTTTCGGCACGTTCCAGAATAGAAGATGCTCTCAGTATCGCTCTATTGAAAGACTATTATTCAGTTTCAAATTGGTTCTTTCCCACCTTTGTTTTCCTTATCTCTTTCTCCCCCACCTACCTTCAGCCATACAACATATTCCATTTTTCATAATACCATGGTTCCACTAGCTTCGATCAATTGGGGGCAGTAGAGACTCTTGTGCGGTATTCAGATAATACGTATTTATTCAGTTCGTTTAAAAAATGTGCGATAAACATGTTAGTGTGAGATTTGAATTATCGGTATGCGTTCTTTCTTAAAAGTCAGTGGCGTGCATTGCTCTATAACTAAAACTGAGCCGTGTGAAGTTCGGGCATGAATTCCGTGTTTCACATTTGAAAATGTCTATTTAAAAAAAAGAAAATCCCTCAATAATTCCTACAGTTTAAAAAAAGCATATTAAATACTTTATTAAGTAAATGAAATACGTTGTTATAAACCACGAATATATTTTATTTTCAAGTACATAATAAATAATAAATATAATAACTGTAATTATAATAACTGTTATTATATTTACCCTGATGAAGCTTGAGCTAAGCGAAACCGGTTGGTGAAAATAAAATATATTCGTGGTTTATAACAACGTGTTTCATTTACTTAATAAATGTCAAACCACAAAGTGATTCTTACGAAAATAACATACTTTATTATTAAGACATATGCATTATTTTTGTATTTCTTGCGCATTAACTTTGTAACAATTTTTTAAACATTTTGTTTGAAAATTTACGTCAGAAACAAATTATTCGATTGTAGACTTTCCCTATTAATTGTATTTATTTGGCATAGGTATGTTGATGTCATTTTTGTAATTTGGTCGGATAGTAACAGAAAATTCGATAATTTTCTTACTGTCATTAATAATCTTCATTAAAATATAAAATTTAAAGTAACAAAAGTACAAAGTGAATAAAACTTTTTTCAAACAAAAAATAAACACATGTATGCCAGTTTAAATAATAATTCATAGAAATGGGAACCCACGTGGGTAATATAATAACTAACTGAAAAAAAAACTATTTAAGTAGGTACACAATGTTACAGCATAAAAGTATATAATGGACATTTTGAAGTAATGGTTATAATTGTTAGTCAATATTGTAGTTGAATTAAACATTTTTTTTAATCTTCTTCCACTGAGTGTCGTGGCTAAGTGAATAAATTAGCGTAATAGTTCCAAAGTTATGGAAAAATATATTTTGATCAGAAATTTGTGGATTTAATTTTTTTTCTATTGTTCATTTATCTTAGGATCAGCATAGCTTTTCAGCCTTTGTGGACTGCACGACACTGTTAAGCGTAGTACCTACTTGATTCGATTTTGATTTACGGTGGTGTAATATAATTATGTTCTCCAGCAAAAATGCAAACAAATTCCTTTTGAGATTTCTCTGGATAGCGAAATTTTAAATTAATGACTGGATTATTTTCGAAATGTACGCCCATATCCAAGAAATTGTATTAAAATTTTGATAAAAAAATACAATAAAAAATTGCTCAACTAGGCAAGGGAATATATAAAAGTAGTCTACGAAAACAACTTGCAATTTTATTTCAAATTAGATATGAGATTACCAAGTCAAGGACTATGATCGAATCATTTAAAAAAAAATCCTGGTATTAATTGAATCACGTTTTTTCTTGTGGAATAAGCTGGAGATATCATCTATTTTGTTGACAATATTTTGTTACATAAGTGTATTACTTTTATAGATAAAATATGGTTTCTCAAAGTAAAATATAAACTTCTTATTTATGTATGTAGGTATTGCGTTGTAAAAAGTGTTTTGTTGAATGTTGTTCCGTGAAATTACGTTTTCTTGATGTGAACTCCTGGTCCTTCGTTCGAACTACTGAACTATTGAAAAGCAATCTATGGACTTGTCATATTGAATTCGTAATAGGAAATAACGTATATTAATTGATTATGTATGTGTTGATGCTATGTTTCAATTGTGTTAATTTAAAGAAAAATCTACACTAACGAAAAAATGTACATACGAAAAGAGAACTGATGAATCCAGGCAAATATAAGACATAAATTTCTAATACCATGAATTTGGTTTATTTCTCGTTCAAAAATTCTTTAATGAGATTTGCATAGCTTGTCTATCGTGAATATAAAAATCAGTTTTTTAACGTCTTTTAATATTTATTATTCTACAGTGGTGTAAATGAAGTACTTGTTTTTTTTATAAGCCTTTATGAAAAACATAAAATTATTATTAAATTTTATTTTAAAAATATTTTAAATAAAGGTATTATTGTGAAAATAAATTTGAAAGATAACTTTTTTTATATTTGATTATTAATACTTTTTCTAATATCAAAAATTTCAAATTTATGTAATTGTAAGCTAGTTGTATTCGTACGTAAAAATTTTAAACCTTTATTTATGTCAAGAGTATAATTTGTTTCCAAAATATTGTTTATAAATTCACAATAATTATTATTACTTACATCACGAATTATTATAAACGCCTTAGGCGCTCCTTAACCCTAGTATTAAAATTTCTTGAAATCTCTCCTGTACGATAAAAAGGTTAGAATCGTTAATAAACAAATTACTTTAAAGACCCGCGACTTGTTTGAAAAATCATCTTTATCCTTGTTATTTAAAATATAATTTTTAAATTTACCATAAGCATAAAAAGCTGGTTAAATAGGATTTGGGATGTTTTTAGTTAATAAATTTTAAATATTATTATTTAATAATAGTATTTTTCTGCACTGTTTACGAACTTTAATTATTTGTCTATGATTTTACATATATTTTTTGATAGTCCTAATGTTTTTTTTTTCTAGACTTATAGAACAAATGCTCGATTAAAGCAAAACCAAGATGTGTTGAGTAAAACATTAAAAAAAAAAACGTTTTCTGGTTTTATTTTTCGACATTTTTTTTTTTTTTTTAAAACCGATACATTTTTTTTTATTTAAGAATGATTATTCAGAGTGACACCTGTAAATTAATTTGGATTTGTCAATTTTAATCATCATAATGACTTGTAGTCAAATTTAAGCAATGTAACAAAATAACCCTTAAGTAGGGAAACTTTACAGTATAATAACTAATTAAATAACCGTTATTAATAAGAGCATTGGTAAGAAAAAATGAAAACATTTTATGAGTTTCGTCATAAGTACCTATATTGAAATAATATAAATGACTAACTAACTAACTAACTACCACGCCGTTTCCCCGCAGGTTTAGGCAGAGAGGACGGACCGCCAAACAACTCGATCTTGGCATACACTTCTTGCTTCATTCACATTCATACATCATCTCATACATTCTCTTCTGTTATTCCGACTTCTGACATGGCCCGTCTCAAGTATTTGATTCACTCGATCGTGCCATGTCTTCCTCGGGCGTCCCCTGTTTCTTCTTGCATTCACATTCGCGTCATTTATTCTCCTTTCACTACTTTCTTCGTTCATTCGCTCTACATGCCCAAACCATCTAAGCGTCCCTTTCTTAATCTTGCTCATGACACTTACATCAGCCTTGCATTCTTTACGAATCTCAATATTTTTCACATAAATGAATCGTCTGTTAGTGGCTTCACAAGAGTTTTATAATATCCTCGGAAGGCGAAACAGCTATCACGCATAATAATTATTATTTTTCAGGATTTTGTTTTTAATAACTAAACCGTATTTTTTCAATAAAATAATCATAGTGATTACTGTAATTTTGAAGACTTTAAATTAAAGTGGAGATCTCAAATTAAATTTATCGGTATATGAAGAAAAACAAATTTCAGCGAATAACATCATTTCCATCAAAAGCTATGTATGAATTAAAAAAATACCTAATTTAATGTTTGAGAAACGATGCCAAAATGTTGGAAACGTATTTGATAATTGTTTGATCAAAAAAAATATTTCGACAGAGAGAATATTGAAACTTGTATGAAGCCAGTCAGTAACTACAAGTAATTATAAGAAGATATTGTGTTAATACAAAACACTCGTATCGCTTCTCATAACGTACGTCCACGAAGTATAGTAATCTTATCCTTATTCCTCGTGGGCCACCCACTACTCGCTATATATTATAAGGGTGATGGCAGTACCGCGTGGGTAGTGGGGAGTTTCTGAAGTTCAACTAAAGCCAAGTGTTTGCCGGATAAGCCGAACATTGTTCCGCAATATTTACTAACCACTCCGTACTTCACGTTACATAACTGGACTTTTCGTTGTCAGATTGTGGGCCGCTGTGTATTAGAAAGACGTGGACTGTTTTAGTCGTGTTAACACATGGATATGAAATTATTAAAGGATTTTCTTAATGCATACCGAGACTGGCACTCCACCCATGTTATTGATCAAATTTATTGGTTCATTATTGATTATTGATACACTAAAAAAACATATACAGCCTGTTTAAAGAAGTACCTGATATTTCCTGGCCTTATTTGGACTAAAAAATGTTAATGAAATTTTATTAAGTCAGGTACGTTTCTCATCACACATTTTTATTTTTTTTAGAAAAAAATCACAAATATTCCCTGGATACGAATAACCTGACAATATTTGAAAGTCTCCTACTACCATCACAGTGTTGCTTGTGTCGTAATGGAGGACTTAGATAGCCGAGGAATTGAACTCACCACGCCTGGCTGAGACCCAAACGCGATGCCAACTCAGCCACTGACCGGTCAAATAATATGGTGTATAATATTATTAAAGTACATCTATTTGCAGCACGTTCTGGAATGATATATACTTTTAGTATCGCCCTGGTAAAAGGAACCGTATTTAGAGACGGCGTCCGTAGTCGAGCGGTTAAGATTCTCAACTACGCTAAAAGTCGCAGGTTAAAATCTCTGCGTGTGTAATAAATTTTATTTACAAAACTGTTTAACAATTTTTTATTTAAAAATTTGATTTTTTACAAATATTATAAATGATTTAATTAAATACTGATATTGTAATACATCTCGGTCTTTTCTTTAATTGAGCATTTTTTAAAAATACGTATAAATAAATTAAACGTTGGTCCTATAAAAATGAAGTATAAAATCTCCTACATGCAAACCTTTTTTGGATATAGATTTATTGTAAAGTGGAAAAATATCTTTTTTATAGTACGATTGGAAAACATTTTAATAAAATGAATAAGAAATGTTATAAATAAACCACTATTTAATATATAAATCTTCCCTCATCAGGATATACAGTATACTGAGAAATAACGACAAGAATACCCAAATAATAAACAGAAAAACAATAACGTAAGAATAGAGAAATTACAAAAGAAGCAAATAATAACAATAAGTGATGAACGTTGGTTGGTAAGAAATTAATTTAAAAATAATAATAATAAAAAGAAAACATTTTATTGTTTGTGCCTGAACTTCACAAAATAAATTAAAAAATTCAGTTCGATGACGTTCTTTTAAATAAATCACAACAGGTAGTTGGCGTTAAGCCGGAATATCAAACTTTACGAATTGGAACCTCATGATATCAAACCAGAAAACAACGTATTATCGAAACGAATGGATTTAAGGTATATAAACGTACACAACTACTGATAATCTGGTGAATTCTGAATGAGAAATATCTTGAATGATTTTGTTTAAATTAGTTTAATTCAATTTTTATCACAAAGCGTACTTTATAAAGCAACTGTGTAGTACTGATTCCTTCAATTGGTAGGTATGGAAATTTCAAGAAACTTTAATAACTCGGCTAATCGACTTTTGGTCCCCTAAGAATATATATTTTTAATACTATGTAAGATCGCATGAATTTATACTTCATGGTATTAAAAAAAACGTTTTGTCCTGAATTAATTCATCAAATATGCACGGTGGCACATCAGGGAAAAAAATTAATCACATTTGGAGTCAATTTTGTGGTATTAGTTTTGTTTTTATTTGAGCACACATTTTCGAGGAAATCGAGTGTTGAAATTTTAAGGTCAAATTTGAAAAAAAAACGGTTTCTACTGGGTTACTATCAGCTGTTGTAACACAGTATTGTCTTTTAAAGTGCGTCAATCATGATAAAAAATTCATTTAACCCATAAGTTGCCGAAAAGAAGAGATTTAAAAAAAATCGATATGCACAGAAAGAAAAACAATTATTGCTTTAAATGTCGTTACTTTGGTTGGATAGGGTGCTGGTAGATATGAATAGACTTTTATATAACCGAAATAGAAATTAAACCATTTTCCCAAAGCTGTACTCCATGCTCCCTGGAAACAATATAAATAAAGCAAATCCTTTCAAGCAACCAATCAAGAATGCTTTCTTTTGTGCGGGTTGCTGGAATGCCAGGAGTACGTAACGCGAGCCAACAGCGCCGCTCCGAGCGAGCGAGAACCGATGGGAACAAACGGGAACCAACGGGAACGAATGTATCAGATTCCAGGAAATACCGGAGACTGTATTGCATTCCTGATATCGCCGTAGTACGTGAAGAGTACAGCATCTTTATTTCTCTCCACTCCCAGAGCTTCGGAACAAATTTCATCTGAAACGCAGTACGAACTGAAGATTATAGTACTGTGGAAACGGTAAAGTTTTAAAGACACGATGTTAAGTCTGGATTATCGTGGAATGTGTCACGTACGATCACAATACTGTCACATTTCAAACCTTTTATGCTGTTTATGTCTTTATGTGCTGAGGGTTATAATGAAATATAAAATATTAATTGTTTTTGTGTTTAATTTACTCCCACTCCTTTAAAATTTGGATGGGTAATGATTTATTATCGGTAAAACCGATTTAGTTAGAAAGCAATTAAAATTCTGAATTCTGTGGGGTTTTCACATTTATAGTATGTTTTTTCTCGTATTTAACTGAACACTTAAAAAAAATGATTGATATTTGTCCATATTATTGCATTTTTATTGAATACCATACTTTTTGTAAAACAAGTAGCAATTTATATACACGAGTATACTTGCGAAATAAGCATAGCACTAAAACGGTTAAGATTGATTCTCAAGAGGTTCATACATCTAAAGATCAATAAACATAATATACAAACGTGAGCTAAGTAATTATCAGTAACTTCTACTCTCATTAAATGTGCACCTTCTCTTTCCATACAAAAACATTAATTATTGTGCGAGTTGTTTCATGTCAATTTAAAAAAATATATCCAATGAATGAAATATGTCAAGTAAAATTAATAACATAAGAAAAGCATTCCAATTTTTTTTTTCTAAAATGAATTATTTTTAATATTATGACAAAAATGTAGAATGGTCGTTTTTCTAAAGTTCTTTAATCTGAAAATGGAACGCCGTTTTGGAATAGTTTCGCGACAACGGAGTAGAGTTTCAAAGTTTTGTGCAATGGTTTCATCAGCGTCACCTTACTACGGTAACTGGTTGAATTCAAACGGCATGTATTATTATTCTTCTTTGCGCTGGAATAATAATAAAGGTATAAAATACGGTATTCCAAAAATTCCTTTGTACAAAATACTTACCTACCTAGAAACAACTGCATCAGTATCTACAAGTAAGCAGAAGGACGATCGAAAATATGTTACCCCCTTTATCGTTATTATAAGGGGAATTCCTATGCAGAATGGACATTATGGTAAAGCATACCACATGACTCTACCTTGGAGAACGCGCCTTGTTTTACTACCTTATTCTAGGTAGGTACTCTTATTCCTATTCCTGAAATGATCCGTTTTAAATATTCGGATTGCTTGATCATAGCATATCTTTCTGGGGCGCCCCGACTTCTCTTCCAGCGGCCAGCCATCTATGAATCATAATTTTCTGAAACGCTGTTCTCCGTCCGTATGATCTATATCTCACTTGAAAAAATGTATTTTTTTTTAGTCTTTGTAATTACTTTTCCTGATTCGCAATACCATCTTACATGTTATGCCACAAATACGCCTTCGTTCCTAGTTTCTGCGATAAAATCCATGTGATGTTTTACATGATTAACAATGAACGTGATAATAATATGAGTTTTTTTATTAAAAAACCCATTATAACTATTTTTCACTTGTTTATTTTCGACTGGACCGGTTTCACCCTATCACGGGCATTTTCAGAGTGGTCTAATTAAAACCAAATCTATGGAATATATGAGTAAAGCATCTACCATATATCAGTAGTGAGTCCCATTGTTCTTTCTAATATTGTACATTTATGAGAGAGAAATTTGTTTTATTGCTGTAGGAACGGCTTAACAATTATGTTACTGCTTTCTTCTTTCGGGTTGATGTATTACATTATGGAAGACGGATTATGTGTTTACTAAATTCAAGTTTTTTTTTTTTAAATTTTATGCGCTGTCTATTGCGTCAGATTTTATTTAAAGTGGTTATTTCTCGTTCTGTTTTTTCCCGAGATTCCGGCTTGTTTGTGAAAATGAGTTTTATAGCAGTTTTTATAATGAAATTCCACCATGAATTGACAGTTGACCGTTTAAAAATTACCAATAACGTGATTTAAAAATATTTTAACCCTAGGATGGGAGCGAGCAGTAAAATTTATTTTGTCCAACTTCAAACATAGGTTTCACTAAAGTGCTGACCGATCGGGCTAACTTTCTTCACTATATGGTTTTTCTTAAGTTCTTTCCTCAGCAATTCATTTGTCTTCGTAGTAGCAGACTGCTCCTTTTTCTCGAAGGTAAGTTTAATATTTTTTCACTAAGGAAATTTTACGCCTCATTGTATGATGGGAAATACTGAGTGAAATTTACAGATCTCGGGCACAATAAACGAGTGAATTGTATATATTTTTGATCGTAATAAATTTGTTTATTACGAGTGATCGCAATATTTATTACATTGAACAACAAAGATAGAAGAAAAACGCCTAATTTAAAATGGGAGTAAAATGTACTTTTGGCTTCCATAAATGGGCTAAGGAAGAACAGTTCCATTCTGGGGTTCAGTGAAACAAAATATGTATTTCATAAATTTCCAAAATCAGATAAATTTTGTTGCGCTTTATTAAAAAAATCTTATAAGGAATATTGTGACATGAATGAAATAAAAATTAATTTATTTTAAGTCATTTTATTTTATTTGTATTTATTCATTATTGAGCGGATTCTGTTGAATTCAGCCTTACTTTTGTTTATATGTGTACGTTCCTTAAGAAGGTTGAGTTCAACTGAAGCTGGTAGATAATGCATAAATAAAATAAAGTACTTAAAACACAACACAAAAAAATTCATTTAACTTATAATATCAAGCCACAAAGTGATTGCTTTCCTCGATAAAGTAATGTTGTGTCTCAGAAAATAGCAAAAGTATTTTTAGTCACATAATTCGGGTATTTTAAAAAAACCAAAATTTACGATCGTGTTAATAAAAGCAAATCTCTATGGCTCAGCTTTTTTGTTAAAGAAACATGAAAAAAACATATATAACGGGTATGTTTTGTCGGCAATTTTATCTAGTTTACTATCATACGAATTCACACCTATACATTTATTGCTTAGTCTAAGGACTGGCTTCATTTTGCTAGTTTGGCGGTAGGGTCAGGGGATGGGGGTAGACTCTTAGGGTAGTAATACCAGGGGTGGACTAGACCTGGCGTCTGGAATTCCCCGGAGTGCAGAAGTTCTTTAGGGGCTAAAGTTTTCCGGGTACGTGCAAATTGAATATATTCCAAAACACTTACGAACACCTGACCAATGCAAACAGAATCTGTATTGGATACCGGATAGTGAAAGAATATATATTATACGTAGATTTACCACAGTGCTTCTTACGGGTAAAAATTCTAAAAATTAGCGGTGTTTTTTCTTTTTTTTTATAGAACTTTATAAAAATCTAACAAGACTTCAACACAATCAAAACGTTGCTTGAAATCATTTAAACTATGCTTAGTGACCAAATCTGAATAACCAGGTACTTCCACGCTAGATCTATCTGTCATACACAACCACCTTACCTTCACACCCTACCCTAATCGGAGAAACCATAGATTTAGTTCCTCCGGGCATTAAGGATTTAACATTTTTGGTAATTGCCTAAAAAAAACAATTCATATCACCATTGTGTAACACAACAAAGTTAACCAGCAGATAATGCATAAATGTTAAATCAAGTAGTAATTCGTCGTAAGTATACTTCTAAGATTAAGAAAGTACCTTTATTTGGTTTCGAATAAAGAGCGGATGGACGAGAAAGAGTTTTCCAGAAAAAATGGTGTTCAGTAACAAGTGTATGGCAATTAATATAGGTCTGGGACGCTCCAGAATGACACGATATGATTGAATCAAATGCTTCAGTAGGATCACGTATAAAAATGAATGAAGCAATTTTTTTTTTTAATAATCGAAGATAATGTTAACAGCTCTCAAACTGAAACACCAAACCGAAAAGACACAGACAAAAAGATAACGGCAGCAGTTGGGATTTCTAACACAGGACTTCGTGATCTATCCGGGACCTGCTCTCTATGCGAACTGAGCTACGGCTACTCCAATCCGTCCCGTCATTTTTATCTGTATCATACTTCGACTTCTAAGAACTGTCAATTATCGGTGTCCTTTCGGTTTCGTGCTTCGATTTTGAAGTTTTTAATATTATCTTCAATGATTAAAAATATATTACAATGGAGTCTATAAGCTTCCTTAAGTTATTTCCATAAAAATGTATAGGCAAAGATTGTTTACCTAAGGTAGCATTCAATCCACTGTTCTATGCCTGTAGGGAAATGGCAGAATGAGAAATTAACACAAAGTTACATTACGACCACAAAGAAATACAACCCTTACAATTTTTGGGAATATTACTTTTAAGTGTTAATAATTTTCAAATGACAATATGGTAAAATCATTTTAGTTGAAAAGGGGTATTTTAAAACTAACACTTTATCATACTAAACTGTCTTTGTTTTTTTTTAAACTATCTGTGACATGAGTTAAACCTCGCATTTCATAATATTATAAATAGAAATACAATATTTAACATTCTTCGAGGAAAAAAAATCACTTTCATATAAAAATCAAGATTAAAAATTAGTATAATTTATAAGAATCATTTTGTTTATAATTTAAATAAAAAATATTTATTTATTTATGTATTAGAAAAACATTACATAATCATAAAATAATATATAATATACATGAATATTTGCTTCCTATTTATCTACTCTACATAAGTTGAGCTCCAATAGCTCGTGGTTATGGGAGGAGTATTTACATACGTAATGAAAAAATAATAAAATCAATTCAATATGTAAACAATATTAAAACTTATTACTAAAAAGAACAACGATTTTAGAATAATAATGAAATTAAACTAATCCAATAGTAATATATCAACATGTTTCAGAAGAGAAGCTTCCTTCAATAGGATACAAAGTAAAATAATTATACATCTGTTTTAGGAATAGTAAAATATTAATTTTTATGGTCTCCTGTAAAGTTTTCATTTTATGGTTTAGAGGGTTTTACTTATTTACATTCGATAATATAACGAAGACTCTTTTTATTGTGATAGTTATAGAAACATTTCTGGCTTTATAACCTGACAACATTATGATTCATTTACTTATAAGCGGATGATGTTGCTTGTGCAATGATGGGGAATTTAACTAGCAGAAACCCAACGTGACGGATAGTCTTTAGTTCCACGATATTCATATAATTTGGATATAAAATATCTACAAATATTTCGACTATTGATACATCGCTTGGTGACTGAATTCCATTTAAATAGGTACTAATAAAAAATCGGTTCCTCAAGCCATTTCAAGGTTTTCTCATTTCACCACGCAATTAATTGATAGTTTTATTTTAATCATTACTGCTTATTTGTTATTCCAGTCCACCCCTTGTGACTAGTAACAGCCCATGGAAGCTAAGATTTCTTTTATCAAGACAGGCTGGCTAAAAGAAGTGTGATTTTATCTGCTTTGAGCTGTCTACCACGGCGCTGGCGATGGTGCGTGTTTAGTAGGAGAATAATGCTGATAAAAAAGATAGGGCCATACGAAATACAGACAAGCATTTTTTTTATGTCGGAATATATTGTATTCGTAATTGAGAAGTACCTTAATGGGTGTTTTTTTTACCCTCTTAATTTAATTTCGTAATTTAACCACCCAGTCATTTGTATTATATGTGCTGTACCTTGACTTTAAGGTAGATTAACGCATTCAGCAATAAAACCTTTGGTATTTACTCAGGAAATCACACCTTATAAAGAAGTTTTCAGATTTCTTAAATAATTGTTATTATAGCATTATCTATGTCATCGTCGGGGCAACATAGTAAAAAATGTGGTTGTTTTATCTTTTTTACTTGTATTTTTTGTTTTAATTATCATAAGACAGATGTTCTGTGTAATTTAGATAAATGTTAAAATGGGTGATAAATATTCACTACAAATTAACTGACCTAAGTGTTGCGTTGAGTATTGTAAGTAAGAATGAAATCAATTATTACAAAATTACGACAGTAATTTAACAAGTAACAGGAGGAGGATATGATGACGATGACAATAATATAATTAATACATAGATAATACGGAGTAACCAACTTAAGTTTTACAACCATTTTAATATAAATAAGTAGGTAAAATAATAAAAATCAATTACAGTTATTCCAGGATCCCTGTATTCCTAAAGAAGATACGTGAAAACAGCATTTTGACATTTGAAAAATAAAAAAGATTTATATTTAGAAAATATACATTCCAAACAGTGAAGTACTGTAACACTGAATACAATGCAGTAATCCGAAGGATTGTATCTTCCTGGTTTATTTACACCTCTACCAAATCGGGTTCAAATGCTTGTTTTATTTGTTGTGTCATCTGAAGTAGCAGGATGAAATGAAAAGGAACGGAAATCGTTGTCAAAATGCACTCCTACAAGAGGATGTGACGGATTTTGATGATTTAAATTTAGTGCAAATCTGACATTGATTTACAATATTTTTAATATCAGAGTTAACATTTAGTAAAAATCGTATCTTTTCTGACAATTATTAATTTTGACATACGAGTTCTTGATTGTCCTTTATAAATACCTTTTAAGATTTTCGGACGTAAAATTAATGATGTAATTATAGTAGATCCGTTAAACACTAAATCATTGATAACATAAACTTCACCTTAAAAATTCCAATGGGGCTTGATGCTTGATTCGACATTGTTTTTATTTGACGGCCATCCGTTTTTGTGGTATTTCATAAGAGTTAATATTAATATAACTGATCTTGTTTCATAGCTTCTGTAAAGGTGTTTGATCTGAGACGGCTAGGCTTGACATAAATAAATTAATACGATTATCATTTTTTTTCTTTTTCTGCATCCATTAATTCTGTATCAGGTAATGGTGCACGTTATAATGTATATAATGTATGTACATAAATTTACCCTGTTATAAACGATAACATTGAAGCGACATCACCATATGTCGTAACCTTGACGGTACTTCATCAAGTTAGTTTTTAAATAGCGTGACTAATGGTTTGTGATCTGAATCAAAATCTAAAATTTGATCATAAATATATTGATGGAGATTTTAATAACGGAATAAAAATGATTTTAATTCCTTTTTTTATTTCTACAAATCATGTAAAATAGCTCTGTGGAGTCATATTTATTAAATCAATAATAATTACTTTATTTTAAACCGCAGTGACTTTAAGCAAAGCAATTATTATTAATTTTTTTATTTTTATATATTTCCTTTAAATTAATCAAAGATTGATCATGGTTAGTATTCAAAATGCAACCGACATATTTTTTTGAAAATGTCCCTAAAATTACTGTTTATTTTATTTCTTTAAATTCAAATCCCGACCTGCGCAAGTAAATTTTATTTAATACATTTTTACTGTTTCACAATTAATTAATTTAAATACAATATATATATATATTATATTTGCTCACGTTCCGTAGTGGAAAATACTCTCAGTATCACCCTGGTGAAAGACCACTATTCAGAATTGAAACATTCCTTGAAATGGCTGTTAGCCGTATTTGGTAACCAGATCTGAATAGCCAAGTATTTCCCTACCTTCCTATCCCTAATACCTTCAGCCTCACAACATTCCCCAATCGGGGATGCCATGTTGGGACTCTTGTGCGGTATTCATACTAAAAAAAATCCTAATTGATTTATCATACCTAAAAACCGCTGTATGTCTTTCTTACAAGTTGGAGTAGGTAATTTGAATATTGCTTTAATATTTGATTTATCTAGTTTAATTCGTTGAATGTTAACAATATGTTCTTGAAATATTATTTCTTGTAGATTAAAGAAACGTTTATTTCTATTCACTTTGAAAGTGACTTCTCTAGCTCTTTTAAAAACATTTCCTAGTATATTATTATGCGTTTCTTAATCTACTTCTAAAACTCAAATATCATGTATTAAGACAATGACTCCTTACAAATCAGAAAATATTTCGTTCGAAAAGCATTTAGAACGTACGCAAATCTACACTATCCCATCTAAATTTATCATCCAGAAACCGGAATATGCATCTCGAAAAAAATATTTTGCTCCTTTGATTTTAAATCTACTTCATCAATAATAATTGGATGATTTGTATAGCGCTGTTTTTGTGAAAAATCACCTCAAGGGCGCTGTAATTAATTATTAATGCTGTCGTCAGTGGAAAAGCAAGAATTTTCTTTTTTGTAATAGTTCAAACACTACTATTCTGCAGGGCGGCCGATGGCAAAGGGGTTTATGTCCGGCGGACAGATCCGTAAAGTAATTCCATGCTTATTACACACCGAAAAAGTATAAAAAAATGGGTAAGTAATTTTTAAAAGATTTGTAGCCATTTTTTTGTTTATTAATAATCATAGCTTTGTTAACCTGTCTCTCGCAGTGATCCCTGTACTTGGTGTTGGTGGCGAAGCTGGCGCCGCAGTTGGCACACGCCACGCACTTCTCGTTGGTGTGGACGCGCATGTGACTGTTCATGCTGTGCGTCTTATTGGTGAGGTGCGCACAGCCGAGCCAGTCGCACGCGTACATGTGGCTGCCAATGTCCGTGCCCAGCGAGTGGCCATAGAAGGCATTGGATAATGAATTCTGCTAATAGCTCTATTCACATTCCGCGAGCCTAACAGATCCTAAGCATTTTTATTTTCGTTTCCACGATAATAGAACTCACCCACGGTGTTGAGTTGGTAACCTTGACATTGACTTTCATTCCCTCCTTTCTACCCATTGTTACGTAACAAATGGAAGATCCTAGAATAGTTCTAGCTTCTCGGTTACAACAGCCTGGCAGACAATAACACAACGGCCCGCCGAAAGTCACAATAATCAACCAATGAGGGCTAGCGGAACAGATCATTACTGGCCGCATGGAACAGCGTAGCTCGCGAAGCGACTCCGCCGTCCGTCAGCCACTCTCTTCCTGACCTCCGAGCTATCATCAGTGTACTCCGTTAGAGCTCGCGGTTCGGTTCACTTATTGCATCATTCGAGTCCACAATTGGAAACATCAATCGCATGAGGGCTTGAGGCTCCTAGCAGATAGTTCCTATACTTCCTTATAAAACACCTAAAATGGTGTCCTTTTTTAACTGTTAAACTCAGTGTGAAGATATTCAACGCCTGTACTCATTGTACGCAGGCAACCCCACGGCCATCAACCATCATGCTCAAGTAAGCTGCCAACACCTTCTCTCATTTTATGTGCTGTACTTGTGTGTCTTCACTCATTATCTTGCCCGGTTAGAATTAGAGAGAGGAATAGTCTAAGTCTAGAACAGAGTAGGTGCCAACTTCTTAGCGAACCCTGCATATAACTTGTATGACCATGTCCTTGTTGCAATAAATTTTGAACTGAAAGTACGCCATCTTGTCATTTAAAGTAGAATAGAAATGCCTTCCCTTCAATTATAAGGCCGCGGCCGGCTCATATGACCTTGAGAGAGAGGAAATCTCCTTTCTGTACCGATACTGAGCTAATATTCTGACGACGCCGGAACCCGCCTAGAATACGATCTCCGAGTGAGTCACACTGTTATTCTTGCACCGCCTCTCATTTGCCCACAGCCCTCCTCATCTTTTCCCCCAAATTTCCCTCCCAATACCGCTGCCATTTCCACCCGCAACACTGACGCTCATCGTGATGTTTATCTCTAACTGCAACACTGACGCCCAACGTGATGTTTATTTCTAACTGCAACACCATCTCTTTTTTAAAGTTATCATTTGGTGGAAATATTTTTTTTCTTGGTCCGTCGACTTTTGACAATCCCATATCTGACACTATGTTGTATTGTATATTGTAAATGAGAACGACGTTTGATTATTACAAATTTATTTATTAGATCAGTTCGGTCGACAGTAATTTAACAAGTCATGGGAAGAGGTTATGATGCATAATAATAATAAGAGTTAATTTCTACAGCGCAGTTTTGTGAAGGTTCACCTCAAGTGCGCTTTACACTAACTAACCTAATCTAATATAATTGTAAAATAAGAGATAGACTACATAGTATATCTGTTATTATAGTTTTTGCAAATTAAAACTGTGATGTGTAATATTAAATATTCATGAGCACCAGACTCACTTACATGCACAATTTAGAATAAACTAGGGGTATAAATAATCAAATATAAATTACAAATATCAAAGAGCAAGAAAATCTACACAAAATGACCTAACATAATGTTATTAGAAAATAACATTTATATTACATGCATGCAAATCAAAACCACAATTTAATATATTCAAGAGTAGCACAGTCACTTCGATGAACATTTTAGATATTATAATATAACAATTTAGAAGCATAGACAATAATATAGATAAGTACATAGACAATATCAACTCCAGTAATATTAAATTAGTAATATATACAAGTACATGTAAATGTATACAATAATCAAACTGATGTATTTATTACCTGTATCCAGAGATATGTTGAATCATACGCAAACTCGTCCCACTGCTGTTTAATATTATGTTATGTTATAATTTTTATATTCATTAATATTTTGTATGCAGAGTATCACGCTTAAACTCGGCACCAATGACATTACAAACTTACAGTCACGTTATTGTCTAACAAAATGAACACAAAATGTGGCGCTAGTAACAAATACGCATTACTACATTTTCAGTAAATTATAAATTCAAACACTTTTCATTTATGACGAAGATGGACAATCAAAAGATGTGTCTGTTGAACGCGATGGATGTGCGTTCGTAAGTTGTTTTCATAATTCAATTTTGTGTACTCGTAGAATGTCACAGGTGTGAATGAGATGACACTACGCCTACTCGCTATCGCACTTTCTGTAAAGACGTTTTACATATTTGAGAAACCATGGAAATAATAATTATTTCCAATGTTTTTTCTGAAATGGCATTGATTGTTTTCGAATTATAATGATTGTATTATATATAACATCAAGTAATTTGCGGATGAAATGCTATTCCATGGCTTTTACTGGTATTTGCCGTGTAATATAAACACTTTTTCATCACACAGGTGAGCATTTCGGAACTTTTTTGAGCAATTTGGTTAGAGACAGCAGATGACCTCACACGAAACGTGATATTTTAATATCAACTCAAAGTACGGCAATTACCATATATTTTTCTTGCCACTTTGTGAGCTCTTTAACGTCTCTATTGTTTGTAATGGGATTGCTCGTCACATTGTTATTAATAGTAACATATGTCACTGATAACGCGGGTAAAAATCAATACATCATTTATGTAACAAATTGTAAATAAAGGTATGAAAACTTTAGGATTTATATTAAGAACAATAAAAAATTTTCAATCGTTACAAGTAATAAAATTATTATACATAGCCCTAGTTAGAAGTTTAATTGAACATAATTCCATAGTGTGGTCGCCTTTCTACAAAATACATATTCACAATATTGAAAGAATTCAAAGAAAATTTTTGCGTTTCATAAATTTTAAAGTAAACATACCTTTAGAGCACATAAATTACCCATCGTTAATGAATATTTTAAATATTCCAACATTAGAAAACAGACGGAAAATTAACGACCTAACCTTTTTACTAAAATTGTTAAACTGTAAATTAAATTGTTCTGAACTCCTGCATTTAATAAACTTGTACATACCCAATCGAACTACAAGACAGACATTAACTTTCTACATATCTTTATCCCGTTCTAACTATAGTTTAAATTCACCAATTCAACGCTTACACAGTCTTGGTAACAAATACTTAAATGATATGGATGTATTTGACAATAATCTAAACTTGGCAAATTTCAAAAGGAGGATGAGTGATTTGTTTCTGCCTGGTTTATAAATTATTGTTAACTACAACTTTTAACATTATTTACTTATTTGTTATCAATGTCAGTATTGACTTGGTGGATATTGGACCCGTTATTTTTTATTTTTTCTGTTACTGTGCATTATTAGTTTTTGGTGCAGTTACTGAAATGTGTTTTGCACCTGTGTGAATATTATAAACTAAATATGTAAAAGCCCATATAGGGCGTATATAATATAATAAAATAAAATAAAAAATAAAAAATAAATGTATTTTTATTTGTAAATATGTGAGATGAACGCCTCTGATCGTAAGTTATAGAACAATATTGTTTCAATAATATTATTGGTAATAAATAAGGATGACATTAGTTTTAAGTCACCAGTTAAAAATCTCAGTCGTTAGTTGCAAGTTATACGTCTTAGTCACTTATATCGGACGTCCAAATCATATTACGTATTTAGAAGAACGGCACAGATGCGCCAACGTAATCACATTCAAAAAGTGCGTCACCGCATCAAGGTGACGTATTTTTGCAAATCAGATGATGCATTTAATGACGTCAATGGTAGTTGTTAACGTCACTATTTCTGAGACACACACCAGTGATATAAATTAAATCATCAAAAACGTCATAACTGAATTGTTTCTACCAATCTCAATGACGTCAATCTCTGTGAACATACGTCAATTGTTTCATTGAGAAAAATCATATAAATAGAAAAGTTATTTTAATAAACTAGCATTGTGAAAAAGATATTCGGCCTTTATTGACCTATATTCTACACCAGTACAAAACTCCCGCTGATAGATTAAGGTGTCGATGTGTACCAGTGTTCCCTCCGAAATACAGTATTTGTATGTTCCATACATCACATTTTATAAATTTCAGAAGTTAGTAGCTAGTTATACATCTTAGATGTAAGTCACTAGTAATAAATCTTAGCTGCTAGCTATTAGATATATGTTTGAGTGATAATTAATGGGATCGATAAATTAAGTTGTAGAGCGTCCTTAAGGTGATTTTCTCACAAAAAAACGGCGCTATATAAGTAATCTATTTATTACTATTATCATTTAAAAATTAACAATTTTACATCTATTGAAGACGTGTAATATTATTATTATTATTTCAATAACCTTTAATTAAATTTGTTAAACCGTAAATTAAGCCGTAAAAGAGAAAAAAAAATTAGTACCGATTTATTTGGCGCAATATTTATGCCTGTTGAAAAGTGATTATTTATAGTATCTTCTACGGGAATAAGAAGATGAATAGATGTTTTAAAATCTATCGTCTTTCACAAATTCTCACCAATAATTATATGGCGACGTTATCAAATATCATGTGCCAGCTTTTAAACTCAAACACGTATCAGATAAGTAATTTCCAACCGTCTATCTATATGTATAAAAATCAATGTAAGTTTGTTTGTTTGTTTGTTTGTTTGTCCTCGATTTTCTCGAAAATCACTTGACCGGTTTCGCTAAAAATAGCACAGTTTATTTTTATTAGTGCCGGGAAGGTTTAGAGGGTATTCGAATGAAATCAAATATGTAAAACTGTTGCTACAACGTTTTAAAATTACTATGAAAAATATTAAACCCACCATGTTTTATTTAGGTTAACTCATAGATATAACACTCTGGTTAGCCACAGATTGCTTATTCAAAAGAAGAAGTTTTTTTTAGTAGAATATTTTCAAAATGGAAAAAACAAGTAGGTACCTACTTAAGAACTTTATTATTTAGATGCATATTAAAAAAAAAAATGTTTGAAATGAAATAAATTTTTCAATCGAATGTTTCTTTATTTGGAGATGGTTACTTTGGCCGTCAAATCAATTATTGTACACATCAGCGAGTAAATAATAAAGAAAACATTTCCGCGTAAACTGACACTACAATAACATCGTTAGTTAGTAGTGGGTTGTGTCAAGTGCTGAAAGGTAAAGGTGAGGCCGCACAGCCGTGGCTACCCGCCGCGCTCGCCTGCTCGTATAATAACAACACTCTCGGGATCTTTGAGCTTCTGGCTTTTCAGTCGGCAGTCGCGGACCGTCACATTCGCTCATTTAGCTCGAGTGTTACTTGCTCTTAAATATGTAAGACTTGAGTAATGTCACTATTAGTCTAGGGAACTTAAAATTCTCAACAAGATTTTGATCATTTTATAATGTCAATACGTACCTTAAATAAATAAAGCACCAACTGTCAAAAAATATAAAATATGTATTAAATATGCCGAAGTGGTCCTTATGCCTTCACCAATACCCCAAATAAAGACTTAAGTGCCAAAATTGTTTGATGGCTATACACGATTTAGCAGATCTCTATAGACATTATTCTTGTTTAGTAATAAAATGACTAAAGTCTAAATGACTGAGTTGGCTATATGAGTACATAGTCTTTTTTAGAAACCTCTCACGAAGCACTTTTTTGTGAAATGAGTCGTGGATCTTAACGCCTTCTATAAATTCTAAACTAAATTATCAATATCTTTCACTTAACAGTCTATTAATACTTGATAATTGAATATTAACACTTTTATCTAATTGTTAACCTGTTTTATTTGAATGAAAACATGTTTAACTTTCATTTATGTCAAAAGAATGATTTGTTTCCAAAATATGGTTGGCAAATTCAGAATAATTATTACAACTTAAACTCCTTAAGTCTAGTATTAAATGTAGATAAAAACAATGGTTTAAACAAAGTAATTCCTATTTATTAATTCATTATTATGCCACAAAGTGATTACGTATCCCTTGAAGAAAAGTATTACTACTTCACCCCTGTTGACTCTAGGATTCGTTTTAAAAATATATGCTTCGCTTAGGAGGCCCTGAGGGAAATTATTACTCCTTGGGGGCTATTTCCTCTTCTGAGATGCAATGTGGAGGGTCATGTAGAGAAAATGAAGTAATTAACCTAGGTCTTGAAGAGCATTTTGAATAAGGGAGAAAACACGGAAGTCGCAAACGTAACACATATTACAACTGAATGTCTTTAACTTACTGCGTCTTCAATAAGCTTCAATTCACTTTTTGGCATCCATTAAAATTAGATAATAAAAAATATTGACGGATAATTCATTGGTTTCGAAATATGTAGATTTATATTTATTTATTAAAAGTGGTTTAAAGATATAATGTAATTAACTTATTTGGTTTGCAAACTAATCATTTTCCATTTGTCTATAATGTATGCTGTGTTATGAAGATATAAATGTTTCTAAAGAACTAACATTTTTTAAAAAATCCACAATCGAGGTATTGAATATTAGAACGAGTCGAAGAAGCGACCCGTTATCACATGATCGTGTACAAATACTGGACCTGCGCTTGACGTGTTTTCAGGCTGTGCACTGATGCTAAAGGGATAAATCCAAGTTCCTCGGAGCATCTCGTCTTGTATATGCAGATTTCTCTGATAGAGGAAGGTTCCCAGATTCTTTTTTATATGACATCTTACAAGAGTATTCTCTCTGCATGGTGTAAAGACAGGGGAACTACTTTGCCACCCGGCTGGGTAGCGGTTAGAGGAGTCAAGTACTGTTCTTCTTTTCTGCATATATTTTATTTCGCTTACATTTATTTAAACGCCCAGAGGACTTTTACATAATATAAGTACATATATTTATAAAATCAGATATTTAAAAAAAATAAAAAAGTAAACACGCACAAAAGTAAATTACGCTTGAAAATTACACATAATAAAATGCCCCAATGCTAAAAATAAACAGGAATATGAAGGAACTGAAAATAGAAATAACACAATATCCACAAAATCAACGTTAATATTAGTAACAAATAATTTTTAAAAATGTTTAAAGTCGTATATAAAAAAAAAAATTATAAGCTAGGTAGAAATAATTCGATAATAATTTTGTTGAAATTTGTTAAGTTCAGATTATTGTCAAATACACCCATATCATTTATGTATTTGTTACCAAGACTATGTAAGCATTGTATTAGGGAATGGAGGCTATAGTTGGAACGGGATATACGTATGTAAAATGTTAACGTTTGTCTAGTATTTCGTTGGGGTTTGTGTAGGGTGATTAAATTCAGAAGTTCAGAAAAATAGAATTTATGTTTTAATAATTTTGATTAATGGGTTAAGTCGTTTATTTTTCGTTTGTTTTCTAAAGTTGGGATATTAAAATTAATTTAATTAATATGTTATGAATGATACTAATATGTGTTCAACAATTATCAAACGTAGTAAATATTATTCAATTTGTCTTGAAGAACGTGATTGAACTTTTAATTTGGGGATTCGACTTGGGCACTTTACACAGGGTGACGCACAGGCAAGGGGAAATTCCTGTAGCACTTGGCGGTTTGCATCGCGGAATGGTGTTCCGACCGCCATCTCTTGGTAATTTAACGATTATGATAATAGCTCAACATGAGCGTGGAATTAACTTTAATATCGTAAACTTTGTCGACAATTTGACGCACATGCATCGTTCCCAAGCCGCACCGAAGTAGGAGGAAGTAGTTTCGAATATGAATTTCACGCATGGCATGTTTGATACATAAATTTCAAACACACATAACTTAACATTTTTTATCAACGTACTTACTTTTGTTAGTACAGTCGATGCATTTAATTATTGTTTATTTTACGTTACACTTTTTTTTAAGTATATAATAAAGGTAATTTGTATGGAATTTTATAATGTGGAGTGTAGGGTAGGTTTGAAGAGGTGATACTGTGAATGGAATATTATATGTGTCGTGACCAATTCAACTATGTGAACACCTATCGGAGGTGTTCAAGTAGATGCATTAAATGTGGTACGAGTATTGATGTGTATTGATTAGTTTTGTTTTTGCTCGGGCCCAGCGCTCACTCAGGAGTGGCGCTTGGTGCTGGTAGGATGCGGTCATCACCGTGCGTCCTGGCTCCTGTGAACTGGTGTCTCATTAGGCCGGTGAATCCGTTCATTCGTTGCTCCGTGAACATTGCCGATGCATCGCAGTATCTAATATATCCAAATACATTTCTCAAAGGGTTATTAAATTGGATTCGGAGTCGTTCCATCGAGCTGTTCCAGTAATGACACCATGTCTGCAAAGAATTAATTGAAAATGATTTTTTTAACATTTCTGCTGCATTTATAAAATATGCGAGCAATCATATTGGATACTATACTGATACTTTTCCATTGACGTTCAATATCGTCATCATCTGAGAAGTCTTCATAATTCTTCGTTCTTCAATGTTGGCTATCTTACCCTATTACGGTGTACGGGAAGCATATTCTCGGGATTTTTTCTGTGGTTGACTATAATTAGTTTCATCTTCTTGGGGTTGAATATCATGTGATGCTCAGCATATTCTTAATATCTCCGTGTCTAATAACATTATTAATCTCGTGATCGACTGAGCTAGGAGAATCATGTCATCCGTGCAGCATATGTGATTTAAATATGTGTTATATATATTTATTTATTTCTTTATTCACGCCTAGAAGGCTTTTACATGTTGATACATTTATCACATAGTTTTACAAGGGAATACAATAATGTACACATAAAATAATAAATAGGTGTAAAAGAAGTAAGTAGATACAATATAACAGTATGTAGTTACAGCGTAATTATCACAATGAATATTATCCTGTGGTTACATTATAACAGCAGGTTTTACAGAAGAGTATGAGAAGTAGTTTATTGCATAATATAATAACAAAAGTATAAAAGAAGTGAGAAGGTAGATACTATTTAAGTAGCTAGTTTCAGCGCAATAGGTGGGTAATAAAGGCAGTAGAATTATAATTACTATGACGTTGTAAAATATGAACAGTTTATAATATACGTGTTTATAAAACCGCAAGCCTTTATTATACCTGATTGGGTATTTTGCAGAAACATAACATAATAAAAATTGCAATAAAAAACGATGCACATGAAAAAAAAAACTTAATAAATTTAATAAAAACATTCAAATAAACTGATTTTTAGCTTGGACACAGTGTTGTAACGGTAAACATCAATTGAACTGAACTCATTAAGATTATCTTGAAGAAATTCAAATTAGCTGATCTAACAGACAATGAAATCTCTATACATTTATTTTATTTTATTTGTTAAACTTAAAATAGTTCCACTTCATGCGGTCTAATATAAACTTATATATGTTTACATATCGCTTATTTCCAATACTTAATGCATACATAATTTTTATATCCTACTCTCAATATTCTTAATTTAAGTACCTACTTTTTTTTTTAAATTCACTGTTTACTAAGCTACTATATACAAATTGACGCCTTTATAGGTACTGTAACAGTAAACAATTTTGTGTTTGGGATTTGTTTTTTTTTTGTCTAATATCTTTTTTCTTTCTTGTATGGTATGTGTGGGAGTTTTTATTGTAATATAGTTTGTCTCTAAAGTAAGGTGGTTGTAAATTGTAAATATTCTATTTTTTAATATTCTATAAAGGGGACGGTATTAGAAATTAAGTGTTTTATTATTTAGAAATTGTGTACAAGATAAAAAAATTACGAAAATTAGAAATACGGCATTAGCCATTTCATGCAATTTTTATACAAAAATCATATATCTTACGGTGCTCAAACAATAAATTTATAATACATGATTTTTAATAAAAATAACAATTAATTACTATAAATAGCTAAAATCAGCAATTTCCGTCAACAGACAATAAGGTGAGCAGCGGTTACAGTTCAAATCCAACTTGTGCCGATTATTATTAATGTTTTCTTTTTAAATATTTTTCCACGGTTTTAATTATATTATTAAATTTATTAAAACGGTTTATCGCCAAAATTATTTAATAATAATTCTTTAAAGTACATTTTTTTTAAATATATTTTTCCCGATTTTATTTTTATTATAAATTTTAGTAAAACTGTTTCATCGTTTGAACATTAAATAATGAAAACAAATAATAGCGTACCTAACTAACTTTTATTCATATGAGCACCGCTCAAGCAAGTGAGACCTATTGTACCCCAAAATTGGTTATTTTGTGAGGCTGATGGTAGAGGAAATTGAAATAAGATGGGTATAGGAAGGTGAGGAAGTACCTGGCTATTCAGATCTGGTCACAAAACACGGCAAAAGCCATTTAAGCAATTTTATTTGATTAATTTTTGTTATTTCACAATTTAGTGTCAATTAACACAACATATGCCGTAGTCCCATTGGCTCCAAATTTTTTTTATACATTAAGTCCGCACATAGGCAAGGCTAATATCATCTTTGGGGATGCTGTGTGGAAGGTGGTTTTTGGGAAAGAAAGGAAGTTCAGGGCAAGAAAAGGGTATGAAGGGTTGGTGCGATTCTGGGGGTCAGTGCATCCAGGAGTGATGAATGAATCCATCCAACCCACTGCGGTACAAGGCAATGATGAGTCGAAATAGTCTGGCTGGGGAGGCCAAACCTCACCCCATGAATTTGGGCACCCTTGCGAAGTCACCAAACGTAACGAATCACTTGGGGTGATCTTCAGCTGAGGTGTTGGTTATCCATTAAATGATTCAATTTCCTAATTTGTAAGCAGTTGGGACTCTTGTGCAGTATACGTATAGAAAAATCATACAGCATTTCATACATCCTTAATTGTTAAGAGGAACGGCTGCGCGGCCTGTTTCATACAAAATTTAATTTTTCACTTGAGAATTTTTTCATCAAAAAGTATAGTAAATATCTAGTACGTATTAGAAGTATTTTTTTTTGTTTTACGTTATGAAATAGAGGCCATTAAAGGAATTGATTTTTTTGCGATTTTAGAGGCACTTTAACAATTATTTGTAGTCTAGCGGTGATTCAAAAAAAAATTTTGGCCCATGTTCTTAAAATGCACTGAAATATAATACCAAAAAAATAAAATGTTTAAAATAAGCATTATGGTGGACATTACTTTATATTAAAACCGACTAATTTACGTTGAAACACAAAATTGACGTACATGATTTAAAATATCGACCCGAAAAAACGTTTTTTTTAAGGTATTCTTTTTATAATTTTATTAACGTAATCATATTTAAATAGCAAATGTAATAAGTTAAAAAAAATACAATAAACCCGCTAATAATTTTCTAAGTTGCCTCTAAAATTGTGAAAATTGATTTTTTCTCATGGCGTATTCTTCATAAAGTAAAACAAAAATACATAAAATACTTCTTATCCATACTAGATATTCACAAAACCTTTAATTTAAAAAAAAACATTATTTAGTTTGGATGGTTATTTTAGCCTTAAATCCAAAATGAAGTTATGTACGAAACAGGCAGCGCAGCCGTTCCTCTTAAGACTTGGAAAAACCTCACCCCCCATAAACCTAGACACCCTTCGCTAAGTCACCAAACGTAGCGATCCACTTGGGGTGGCCTATGGTAGGGGGGTTGCTTATCCATTAAATCCGGACGATGGTACCTACACCTGCCTCCCAAATTAAATCTCTCGGGTTGAAGGCAGTTGGGACTCTTGTGCGGTTGGAACTCTTATGCGGTATTCACATACAAAAATTATTTATCATTTCATACATAATTTACTGTTAACACCTGGACATCTCTCATCCCCATCCCCATGAACCCAGGCACCCCTGCTAATTCAACAAACGAATCTAACCACTTGGTGAGATCTATGACAGAGTTGTGGTTATCCATTAAATGGTTCCCCGGGCAGCGGTACCTACACCTGCCTGCTAGATCGAATCTACCAGGTTGAAAGCAGTTGGGACTCTTGTGCAGTTGAGACTCTTGTGCAGTTGGGACTCTTGTGCAGTTGGGACTTTTGTGCGGAATCCTCACTGAAAAATCATACATCATTTAATAAATACTCCACTGTTAAGACCCGAACAAACCTCACCCCCATGAACCCGGACACCCCTGCTAAGTCATCAAACATAGCGAACCAGTTGAGGTGACCTATGGCAGATGTGTTGGTTATCCATTTAATGATTCCCGGGTGGCGGTGCCCACACCTGCTTCCCAAATTGAATCTCCCTGGTTAGAAGCAGTTGGGACTCTTGTGCGGTTGGGACTCTTGTGCGATATCTTGTGCGATCACAAAGATAAAGCATACATCATTTCATATATACTCTGCTGTTAAGGCCTGAACAAACCTCACCCGCATGAACCCGGGCACCCCTGCTAAGTCACTAAATGTAAAGAACCACTTGAGGTGACCTATGGCAGAGGCCTTGATTATCCATTAAATGGTTCCCGGGTGGCGGTGTCTACACCTGCCTCCGAAATTGAATCTCCCAAGTTAGAATCAGTTGGGACTCTTGTGCGTTATTCGCAAAAAAAATTGTCGAGGTAGTGTTTATCCAATGAATCGTTCCGGGGCGGCGGTACCTATACTCGTTAAGATCCAGATATAGCAGTTGATAAGCAAAGCACCCTGATAGCTTTATTTAAATCGTATCAACAAATAAGCACAGTGAAGAACCACGTGCACGCCTTTGATAAACAAAGCGCCCCGATTGGTTCATTCAAATCGGATCAACAAAGGGAAAAGTGTAAAATGTATATGTGATGGAAAAATGGGCGTGGTTTACAGCAAAATCTATGTGACGAAAATTGATCTTTTGGATCAACGTTTATATGCCTGCTTTGGTATTGGATCAACAAATTAGGTTGGATCAACAAATTCTAACGGATCAACAAATTTCTGGCGTACCGTCGCGTCTGATCAACATAGTACGAGAGGGTATCTCTATATATTTGTCCAGAACACTGTATTGGATGTGATTTTTTAGGATTAAATATTTCATTTAAACATATTTATAACAACTACAAATTTCGTAGAAAATAAATATAGCGTCATTTTATGGTTATGTTTATTTGAATACTACGGTGGATATAAATCAACCATTAATTGTAATTAGTATTCCGCATGTTGCATGTATCTGAAAAAAAAATCATTGATTGCAGATTTAACCATACCTAAACGTTTATTGTTTTCAAAAATTATTTTTTTCGATTTTCCACGCTCTTTACCATTATTCAAGTATTCAAAAACATAATAAAATAATAATAATAATCATCGGATTATTTGTATAGCGCAGTTTTTGTAAAAATCACCTCAAGGGCGCTATAGACCCAATTCAGCTGTCAGTATTAAAAAAAAAGTTAAATGAAGGTATTTATAAAATAAGAGCTAAATCGGTAATTATATATCGGTATTAGATATCACGCCTGCCGATTTGTAAAATGTAGTTTTGAGAAAACTCCTTTTAAATTTTTTGTACCGTTTGAAGAAGATACAATAAAAAAAATCGATACTTTAAATCAGCCAATCTCGAACCATAAATATCTTCTTTCTCTCCCTTAAATATTTTTATGGACAGGGAGGGTTTTTCTCTTTCAATCCGTGATTCTTATTACTACTTCTCAGTGGAAGCGTTCACTTATCTCTTGGCTGTGATCTGGGCCATATACATAATATAACACTAATTTTATGAATATCACTGTTTGGTTTTGACAGGCACATTTAGGAAAGTCTACTGTATAGTAAAATCAACAGCAGTCAACACCATGTTTTTTTTTTAATTTATCGAAAACAATGCCGCCTTAAGAATCTAGAGTAATTAATAAACTATTGAAAACCAACTTTTTTTCGAACTAAATCGCTACTGATATATAATATCTGTACAGTCATGTGAAGTTAATTGAGCAAGCATTTGAGTCGATCGTATCAAACGTCAGAAGAGCATGTGTGAGAAGGTGTATACATGTGGATGACGTTATTGGGGTATAATAGAGCAAAGATAAATATCATTCACCTCTTGTTCTCTGTGCTTACTCTTTAGGGAAATGGCTTCATCGCAAAATTTATCGAAAAAAAACATAAAGTAATTTATTTTAAGTAAAAGTAATAAATATATTTGTAAAAACCCCATGGGCGTGTAAAATAATAAATAAAATTAATAACCTGTTTAAATTAATAACAAATACTTCACTTACATAATTTTAATTAATATGTATTCATATGTATCTACATTTTTCAGAAACAAAGTTCCCCTCATCAGAATAAACAATACAGCTATATTTTTTTAAGTATTAGGGGAGCTTTGCTTCTGAAACATGTAGATTTTTACATATTAAATACAGTGGTTTAAATAAAGTTATTGTCATTAATTAAATAAATATGAATCCACAAAGTGATTGTATATGTTTGGAAGAAATTAAATAACTAAGTGACTATGTTTATCCCTTCATATCATTATAGAGTTACCAGCACAGTAAAACATTACTCATTTATTTTCTAGTTTTTCAGGTTTCAAAATTTCATTGTCCTTAAATGAATATTCTCCGGCACAAATTGGCAGCCTGCATCTCTTTTAGCACCAACACGAACAGGAGTCAACGAGCCATATTAAAAATAAAACACAAAGCCTTGACTGTCCAAAAAGGAATGGCCGCTTTCTTTTTGAACTTGCTGTCAGGAAATTTACATAAGGTAAACGAGTAACAAATGAGGACGTCGAGAGTAATGATTAATGGGCATCGCAGGCAAAAACAGAGAAAAGGGAAGGCTTGGAAACTTTTGCATTTACAAGGAAATCGAGAGAGACAAAACACGAACAAGTATTATTGTAGAAAACAAGTTGTAGGATTAAAAAAAAAAAACAAAAAAAGTCGGACAGGGATGAACTGTAATGCTTTTTTTTTCAAGTGTTTAGAGTGTAGCTTACAAACCATAGATTCTCGAATATTACAGATAAGTACAGAAAAATATTTTTAAAGAGTGCGCGTTTAAATGTATTTGTTTTCTTAAAATAATTTTCTTGTACAGTAGATTGATTTTAAAGAGATTCTTGATTGTGTAATAGTAATGAACGACTACTGTAGATAAGGTGAGGACTACGGGTGGGTGTTTTAAACTATTTCGAACCATTTTGAACCACTATCGGTTTGCTAAAATACATTCAAACGTGCGCTCTTTAATAATTTGAATGTACAATAAGAGAGTGACTGGCAAAAATTTTGTTCGAATTTTCATCAAAAAGGTTAGGATGTTTTTACCGCCGTTGCATTAGATTGCCAATAAAATCCACAGAATCGTTCAAATTGACCTTTTTAGTGGTCTTCGTCAGTCGATTTTGATAAAAAACTGAAACGGGCTGAAAATCGGTAATTAGGAGGGTTCGCTAAAATTTTTATAATATAAAATGGCGGTGATCGTCGATTTGACCATCACTCGAGCGTGACGGCGATAGAAACATTCCAACCTAAGAGATTTGATAGCGTATTTATTTATTCATTTATTTATGTATTTAGTTATTTATTTGGAAATTTATTTTATTGATTAATTTTTTTCATTATTGTATTACTGTTATTATTTTTAGGTAATAATCGTTTCACGGTAATAAAATGGTTCTATTTTAATAATTATTTGTATCTCTTCAGGTGCAACCTGATCCGGTTGTAATCATGTATAAAAAATATCTTCCTCAAGATAGTATTTTTGTAGCTTTCTCTCATTGGATACATCGCGCAAACATCACTCAAAAATTAACCCTATATCGGTCATTACCTCTTTTCGACTCTTTTCATTTCCAAAAGCTGGATAAAATGGAATATTAATTACTTCGAGTAATTTTTTGCACAAAAAAGGTTCATATTGAAATCACCTTGTAATGAAAACAAATGGTTTTGATGTTTTTTGATTTCAGTAATGTTATTTTTTTAATCGCAGATTAATATTTATGTACCTAGGTGCAAATGTCATCTTTATGGATGCTGGGTGGCGGGTAAAAATTAGGCCAATGGGACGCGGCGTTCCTGAGCAGTCACCCATCCAAATACTGACCGCGCCAGATGTTGCTTAACTTCGGTGATCGGACGAGAAGCGCGGTGTCAATAGGGTAGCCTATTGGTGAATAACCTAACTGGTAATAAAATTGATAAACGATCAACGACAATATAAAATCTAACTGCATTGTGTTAATATTATATGTGTTTCTACGTAACTTCGAGTTTTAATATATTTTACCTGTAATTAACCTTGTAAATCTAAGACGTTCGTGGTTTCAAGATGAATTTAGATTTTCAACAACTGTAAACCTACAACCTATCCTTGGTCAAGTAGCAATGCACTCCACTGGTTGTAATATGACTTTCGTACTTCACCGATCATTTTTAGGTATATGAAATAGTCAACCAATAAATATGTCAATCTTTTAAACAAGGATACAGCAAAAGCAAAATCGTCGTCGAATTTAAGATTCCTGTTAGTGGAGCGCCTCGCCCCGTTTCAATTCACCGCTCGACACTCTGTCACACGGGTTAAAAAAATGGTTGTATTTCAGATTGTTGACAGCCATACATCATCGCAGTATTGTACCGGCGCGGGCGTCGAGCGTCGCGACGCGCGCTCTGCGTCTCCGGGGGGTGCCTAGGGCGTTGTTGAATGAAGACTTATTTTTAGGGGACTCTTTTTTTGAACCGGCACTGTATCTTCACAAGCTGGTTATACGAAATGTTGGTATTAAGTGTAAATTATGAGGGGGGTGACAAATGGTGTGAGATGGTTAGAAATCAGGAATTTAAATCACACATTTGGTAAACATTCTAGTTAGCATTGTGCCGTTACATCATCTACCCAATTTATAAAATGGTCCGAACAAAAATTGAAGTGCTGTTTAACAAGGAGATTTATAAATAAATTATGTAATTTAGTAATTTCGGTGTAAACGTACTTTACTGACCGCTTGTATGTAAATTAACAATTACTGTCATTTTCACACGTGCAGATAGAAAGGCTTTCGAAAATATCACCGTTTGTTTTATTTTTTTAATGTAAATATTGCGCAAGAGTCCCAACTGCTCTCAGCTAACCGGAACCAGTGAGACTATGGCATCCCCAATTGGGGTATTTTGTGAGACTGAAGGGCATGGGGATGGAAAGGCGATGGGAGGAGGAAGGTTGGGAAGTACCTATTTAATCAGTTCTGGTCAGCAAACATGCCATTTCAAGCAATATTTCGATTCTCAATGGTGGTCTTTCACCAGGGCGATACTGAGAGTATCTACCACCGTATTATGAGTTATTATAACAAAATTCACAAAACAGCTGATTTTTTTTCAAATAAATTTCGAGAAAGCTATTTTAGAACTATATTTATAGAAAGTTAAGCTTCGTAAAAAGCCGTTAATTTAAAGCTTTTAAAATTTCATAATAGCTCTTATTATTCAATTAAAAAACGATAATAATAAAGTTCTGCTAGGTAATTATTATTACGAGTGACAGTTATTTTGCCTTCCGAAGGTATTATCAAACATCATAAAAAATAAAAAATAAATCATAGAAAGCAATTACTGCGGTTTGACGTATTTATTAAATAAAACAAACAGTTTATTTCAAACTACAATTTTTTTTTAAATCTACACCAACCACTGTTCAATTCGGTCTCCTTCGTTTTATATATCTCAACTATATATATGCTCACCATACTTTTGTTGAGTTTTAAATCTCACCGTACTTTAGTTGAGTTTTAAATTTTACCTAATGAATGTTGGTGTTGATTTAAAAATAAATCAGTGACAAAAACAAAGTATTTATTTTTATTTAATAAAATGTATCTATTTAATTTGCTCTAAACTTATGAAAAATTCAAGTAAATTCGCAAACTTAAGACAAGCGTAATGCTATTTACGCAAAGATATTTTATTTACGTAAAGTATGGCGTATAAATTTAGGTGACATTCAAAAAATGTTATCGCTAATTCTTAAATATTTCTTTCATTCCCTTCTTAAACTGCTTTTCTCCAAATTTGAGAAAACATTTTTTAGCCTCTATTAATACGTCATTTGTAAAAAAATATTTCTGTAATAGGAAAATATTTATTCATGCATAAAAAAATATTTATAATTTGTTACTTGACTTAATGATATGATATAACAAAATGTGGAGTAACGATGTCAATGTCAACGGATCTAATATATCGCAAATACTACAGCTTACTCAGGAAGAGACAGAATAGTGCAACTCAGCTATATCCGGGCACACAGACAACTTGCATTATTCATAAACACTATCATAATGGAAGATACTATCAGTATCGCCCTGGTGAAAGACCACGATTCAGAATTGAAACGTTGCTTGAAATGGCTTTTAACCGTGTTTGGTGACCAGATATGAATAGCCAGGTATTTCCTCACCTTCCTCTCCTCTTCTTCTTCCCCTCCCCAATTTATTCGGCCTCACAACATTCCCCTATTGGGAATGCTATAGTCTCACTGGCTCCAGATGGTTGAGAGCAGTTGGGACTCTTATGCGGTATTCATATAAAAAAAAATCAAACATCTTCTCTTACACACCTGCTCATGCTCTAACCCGAAAGTTATTGCTCTTACTCTATACATAGGTATAACAAGGAGTTATTTCATTTTATCGATTTCTGCTTGAAATTTGTAGAAAATTTAAAGGAATACGAAAATGCTCGTATTCATGAGTTTTATTTTTTCTGACAAATTCTTAATACTATGTTATGTAATTGAAGAGAGTTCCGCTCAATTAACCTTTGAAAAAAATATGTCTGCCCATGACATTGAGATATTAAAAAGTGCAATGTGTTTGCACAACATTTTACTATATCTTTAAGTGCACAAATAGCGTTGCATAGTTTTTCACCATTATTCTACTGAAACGACACCCCAACAAATGCCATCTGTTTCTGACAAATAAAAATGTTCCAAAGGGTGGAGACTAGAGAAAACAATGAAAAAACGTTTGGAATTCGACGAGAAATATTTGCGAGACTTCAAACACAGACACGTCTCTAGTCTCTATAAATATTAATGTGATGGAATTTAAAAAAATATATTTTGTTCCCGTTTAGATTTGTTGAGGTAGGGATTTTGAACGACTACCCGAAAATTGACAGGTAAATGTAAATATAAATACTTGTAGGTACCAATACAATATTCGGGTGAAATTATTTTTATTTTAGAATCGGAAATAGTTTTTTGCTCCTATTGAGAAGGAAACAATGTCCATGTTTGGGGTAGGTTATTTACAAGAAAGTTGTTTATTGTTTCTATTGCTCAATGGTTCAATATAGAGCAAACACCTGGTTAGCGGAAAGTACCGGTGTTAAAATGTTAAAATCTCTGTCACGGAAAAAACGGATTTTTTCTAAATGCTTTTTATTTGGAAAAATTAAAATAGTTACTGCATACAAAGTAGGTACATACCTTATTATAATGGATTAATTAAAACACATTCAATTCCATTGCAGAAAACAAATTACGAAAGTCTGGTCTTTTGTTAGAAGATAAAATGCTAGATTAGTGTTTTGAAAGATCAAATAAGCTATATTGGTAGAAAATATTTAGTCTGTGACTTGCCATAATTGTAATTAATATAAATGTATAAATTTGCTTTGAACCATTTCCATTTAATATAATAATCTCGATCATTTTCGGAAGTACCCTTTCCTCGTCAGAAACATATTAAAAATAAACTATGATATAAAATAATGATAGATAGACGTGAATATTTAGGTATTGGAGTGGGAGCCGACCAAAGGGGAAGAGGTAATTACGGTTTTTTTGGAAGATTAAAGCGATCCACTGAAAAAACATCTAAATGAGGATTATACGATAGATTAAAAGAGGATAAAACTACAAATAAATTTATACGTTTATATTTCAGATAAGTTATTTTTAAATGTCGTGATTTTTTTTTTTATAAAATAGAGAAGTTAGTGAATATCAATAGGTATTAAAAATGAAGGAATAATTCACCATTAAAAAAATCGTTCGGGATTCATACATAGAATATCAGAGCCATTCAAGAACAATCCATCCATTGTAAACTTGTACAACTCATTAGTTAGAAGTAAATTGGAATATTGGAGTGTTATATGGAACCCATATTACATGAAATATTAAAAAAATATTGAATATACACAAAAAAAAATGAATACTACTCTCTTTCAAATGCGGTTTAAATACCTTACTCCTATCTTACGAGGAACGACTTCAATTCATTATTACATTGGAAAAAAAAGAAGACAGTCTGCTGACTTAACATACTTATTCAAAATTATTGACAACAAGCTCGAAACCATTTATTGTTAAAGTAGTAATCACATAAATCTACCCAATAGACGCTATTTAAAGATTCATAAAAAAAAAATCTTTTAATTATTTAATAACAATATTGCCTATTTCAATCCAAGTTCTCGAATGCGTCGATTGTACAATGATATAGAATGTGGCGAAATATTTTTTTTTATAAACAGCATCGCATATTTTAAACGGAAAATCAACCATCTTCTATCACGTCATGAAAATTAGGAATGTTATTAGAAATACTTTAACTTACTTTTTTTTTCTTCTCTTCTATATCTCATATTATGTTTTATACCTTAGGGTGTTATTAGAAATAATTTAACATGCTTTTTTTTCTTTTGTTTGTTATATTATGCTTCATTGTTTATTTTGTTGTTTCTCATCTTTGTTATATTATGCTTTATGTTCTATTTTCCTTATTTCATTTTATTATTTAACACCTCTACCAAGTGATACGAAACCAAAAACTATGCATCCTATGAACATATTTAACTGGATTCTTGAACACTTACACACATTTTGTTAATTTTATAAGTATGATTATCTGTCAGTATTCCAAACAATAAAAATATAAAATAAATTCAGACTCCTACAATTTATGATTGGAATCACCCTTTATTTTTACGACAGTAAGATATTTGAAAATCATTTAACCATTAGCATATAAATCATCGATACAGTAAAATATTCGTTTCCCGTTTAAAGTGTTATAACTATTAATACGGTGTTGAAAAAACACTTACCAAATGCATTTGACAGACGCTCTGCCTAAGCTGGGGGGAGGCCCTTCCCTTATCCATCTATTTGTTTACCCTAGCCACCTACAACCATATGTAGCGTATACGCTTACATCCCCCTGTCCCCAACTACCCCTACACATAGTACACATTGTACTTGGAAGATCAAGCGACTAAATTACTAAGGCTGCGCAGCGGGGTGCCTGCTATACTAAAGGGGTTGAATCTCTAAATACGACAATGTGAACTATCTTACTCCAACTCCATGTCCATAAAATTTTATGCGTATTACTAACGTGGACTGTTTTATTTAATGGTGGATGTAGTTTTCTTCTTATTAGGACCAGAAAGAAGACAGGGTTCTGTCAAGGATTTATGTTTCGAAACAATATCATTCATCGGTTTTGAATAACTAATTATCTAACCATCACGCTGTTATCCCGCATTGGTTGGCAGAGAGGATGGACCGCCAAGTAATTGGTTCTTGGCACACACTTCTTTCTTCATTCACATTCGTACATCGCCTCATACATTATTTTTTATTATTCTGACTTCCGACATGGCCCGACTCAAGCATTTGATTCGCTAGATCGTACCACGTCTTCCTCGGGCGTCCGCAGCTTCTTCTTCCATTTACATTCACGTCATATATTTTCCTTACGCTCCTTTCTTCGTTCATTCGCTCTACATGCCTAAACCATTTAAGCATCCCTTTCTTAATCTCACTCATTACGCTTACATCAGCATTGCATTCTTTGCGAATCTCAACATTTTTTGTGTATCGAAGAAAGCAATCACTTTTTGGATTGACTTTATAATTTAAATAAATAAAAAAAAATTTAAAAGACACCTTATTTTATCTATGTTTATGCATTATCGACCGATTTTGGTTGAACTCAATCTTCTTCAGAAACGTACACAGATAAACTTTTTAACCTGACGAAACGAAAAATTATCTCATTGCCATCATCGTAAGTAAAAAAATGTTACATGTGCAATGATGAGGACTGAACCCGCTATGCTTCAGTGAGAACCCAACGCTTGGGACCACTTGGCCACTAAGCGGTTTATTTGTATTTCTATTAAAATCTATTACAGGTATTATGAAGACTGGCATCCAATCTCTCACGCACTAATAACCAACATATCAGTAAATAAAATAACTATTTCTTATTTTGAAAATGTTCATGGTGGAAATCAAAGTTAATTTTAATTTCATACTGTATATTTAAAATGTGTAAAATAAAGCTGGCACAATGGATATTATATTAAAAAATAAATAAAAAAACAAAAATTCAGTCATCCAACACAATGCAATCCGTCTTCCAGAAGGTAATAAACCAACCCGAAAGTAATTTCAAATGTAATTGTAAAGCCGTTCCGTCAACAATAAAACAAAACTCTCTGTCATAAATGTACAATATTGCAAAGAGTAAATGAAGCTCACTCCCGACATAAATACTATATATTCCAAAGATTTTATTAAAATTGCACCAGTCTGAAGATACCCGTTGTAAGGTAAAACCGGTCCGGTCTGAAATAAATAAGTGGAATAGGGTTATAAATAAAAATGTTAAAAAAACTGTTAATATAAAATAACAATTTAATGTTCAAGAATATTTTAATTCTTCAGTGGTAGTAAAATAATTTTAAAGAGATTCTCGCTGTTTAATGGTGTACTGTATTGTAAGACTTCTGTGAAGTAAGAGGGGACTATGTGCGGGTGTGTCAACTATTTCGAAGCAATTTAAATCAGTATCGGTGTGCATCACTACACAAGTACGAATCTCTTTACGATTATCTCAGTACCTACTGCTGGATATAACTAAACTCAAATAATAAAAAATAATAAAAATTATGCTCTCCAATGTTCTATCCTTTTATCGTATATAATACAAGTAAGGTATCTAAGAAATTCACTACTTGTTTTAATCATGTAAAAGCATGCATTTGCTTTGAACCACTTCAATTTAATAAAATAATCTTGACTGGTTTCCGAAGTACCCTTCCCTTGTCAGGAATATATTAAAACTAAATGATGATGACAGATATACATGAATATTTACGTGTTGAAGTTGGAGCCGATCAAAGGGGGAGGTGTAATTAGGGTTTTTTCAGAAGTACAAAGCGATTCACTGGAATAATTTATAAAATTTTTAACATATAATCCTCTTTACCTATTTACCGAGGGAAGGATACTTCCGAATCCGTTCGAGATTATTATATTAAATCGAAGTGGTTCGAAACAAATTTATGCATTTAAATTTTAATTATGACAAGCCACAGTCTGAATATTTTTGTTTTTGTCTTTTATTATTGATATTTTAACATTTCACGAATACGTGGAATAAATTACATTGTTATTATAGAATAACGCGTGACCTAACTATCTGACGATACCTCTTCTTATCAACCTTACAAAGGTTAACCTAACGTTAGCCAACCTAGCCCGGCTTAACCTAGCGTTAGAGATCTCAACCTTACAAAGCCACGGCAGCATTTTTCAAAGTATCTATAAAACTGCGAAACTAGAAACATGGTAAAACCGTACCTAAACTTTTCTACGTGTTCATAGAGTTTTTTTTCGTAGAAAAATCAAAGGTGTTCTTTATCGGAGACTTTTGAGTTGCTCCTAAAAAGTTTGTATTAACTTTCATATTCAAAGCTCTCAAAGAACCCTCTTATCGAGATTTGTTTTGGAGCAATCTCCATATTGAGTTATTGTTTTACCCAAAGTAAAGGTGTTATAAAAATGTTTTATCTCGTGTTTCACTTTAGATTTTGCAGGGAATTCTATCACTCTAACATTTCGAAAGTTTTCCACGTTACACCCGAATTGTGGCACTGGGACATTATTGTGCGCCATTTTTTTTTTGTTTGACGTGGATACTGTTTACAACACAACAATGCGTTTTCTTCGTTTATCTTAGTCGCTAATTATTATGTCTGAGGTTTACGATCAAAAGACGCTTTACTTTAGGGGACGTTTATTATGGACTTCTTACATTTTCAAGGGCTATTGTCAGTAGTGTACCAATCTTTACAACTACATGAACTAGCAACTTAGAACCAACACGAAAACGTTCATACTATATGACTGAGAAAAAGAATTGCTAATAAAAATTTAATAATATCTAATGTTCATTTTTTGTTATACGTAACAATTGTATATTCTGTGCTGTTTCAGGTTAAATAAATACCATTGATAAACGGTTCCCTTGTACATTAATAGAAATATGAATAAATGAAAATAATATTATTTGTCGGTTAACCCAATGAAATTACAAACTAACGACAGGAGTAACAAACACTCTTATGTTCCCAGTAAATTCTTAATTCATACATCGTTCTTGTATAACGAAGACGGGCATTTAAAATATATATATGTTGAAGGCGATGGATGTCCCTCCGTACGTCGTTTTGTATTTCAAAAATTGCCTCGAATATCACGGGTGTGAATGAAATGACACTACGCCAACTCGCTTACACTACGATAGGACCTACTAGGAATGGACCTACTGCTAGAAGGTTGTCTTTCTTATACTCATGTGTTGCTACGTTCGCTATCTCACTTTCCCTAATGACGTTTAAAATTGTCGAGAACAACTGAATAACTTTTTTTTTCATTATGTTCGTAATGTCATTGATTGTTTTCATATGCGACAGTAACAATTTTATTATACCCAATCTGCAATATACAACTTTAATTCCTCACCACACAAAACCAGCTGGTAATGAAAGACGACGCGCTACAGTACCTTGGTGTGGTCATCACATTTACTTTTAAAAAGAGCTATCAACAAAATTATTAATCCAAACCAAAAAGGTTAAAGTTCTGATACTTCTTCACCCCTTGCTTTCAGTCTATACGACTCACATTATTCAGTGCATTTTAACATTTTTCATTTCGTCTCGCGAGGGGAACTTGTTCACAGTGTACAGAATAATATATACGAATGTAAAGTCTCAAAGGCCCCCCAGGGGATGCTTGATGACGTCGCGGGGGAAACAAAACAACTTTCTTTTGACTGCATATAAATTTTATCAAGAAATGTGGTTTGCTTAAGTTTTTAAACACGTAACTCTCATCCGGATAGTCCGATAGTCCCAAAAGCTACCTTTTATTCTGTGTCTTTTCTGATTCATACGTATTTCATATGAGATTTGTTAATATTACCCTGTATGACTAAATAAAATATTTGATTTCGTTTTTCAAATTTGGGTTAACACACTTTATGCATGAAGGGTAGAACTACCGTATACGTTAATAATAATCGATTTATTCGAAGGAATATTTACTTATTGCCTTAAATATCAGTATTATTTTTAAAGTTCATATTTACAGTTAAGTAATTTGAATAGTTTTAATTTTTCAAAGCACGCTAAAATGCACAAAATCTATGACTTGTTAGCTTTGACGTTATCAGGTCGTCGAATTTGCCGTTAGGTAGATTCATTATTCGATTTTGTACACAAATATTCGAAACGATTTTAATTCTAAACATTTAACTTCTTTTAATTGAAAGACACATTGTAAAATATCAACTCGTCAATATTATTATATTTGCCGTGTACGTAAGTCTAAAAATGAAGCCCAACAGCACTTTTATTAATTATTTCCGTGTTTCTAAGATCCCGAACCTCATTTTTGAGGTTACGACAAAACATGAATTAACTTTACCGTACATAGTTCTATATATATATTATATTCATATTAAACCATAACTAAACATAAGTAATACAATAATGTACTTATTCCGACACTTTAAGTAAATGAATGATACCAATAATTATAATTCATTATTATAAATTCAGCCTCTGTGCGAACTCAGATTCCGAGAAAGCAATGGTGCCAACCAAACAGGGCAGTGTGTTGAGATGGTTTTTTATTCATTCTTAAAAAAACATGATGAAAAACGGGATAAATTCTACGTATATATACAATAAAACTTATATATTCAGATTCGGCAGTTGCTGACTGTATATGAGTATATCTTTTTTGAAGCCATTACTGCCACACTGGAGTTCCTTATTAGTAGCATGAAAGCATTGCTATCCGAATTTTTTATGTTATTTTTGTCTACCAATCGCTTTTTTAAGGTTCTAATTATATATTTTTATGTAATGTGATTTTTTGTCATATTTTTTATGACATTTAAGATGACACTATATTTACTCCGTAGACCGGATACTTAATCATTTTACTTACGGCACTGGAGATGCGGGAATTTTTTTTTTGTAATGATCACATTTTTACGTAGTTTTTGTTTGCAATTGTAATTTTTTATTTATTTATCTTCTACAGATACTCTCTTACCATCAGGGTGGTCATCTCCCTGTGGCCGGCATTCCGAAACAATGCAGCGCACCTGCATTCTTACCAGTCATATTAGCTACAAAGATATGTGGTGTAATATATTGCTTTTATATACCACTCCCTTATTATTTTTATTTGCATCATCTTTTTTTTTTTTTATATGAATACCTCACAAGAGTCCCAACTGCTCCCAACCGTCTGGAGCCAGTGAGACTATGGCATTCCCAATTGGGGAATGTTGTGAGGCTGAAGGTATTGGGGAGGGGAAGGAGAAGGGGAAGAGGAAGGTTGGGAATACCTGGCTATTCAGATCTGGTCACCAAACACAGCTAAAAGCCATTTCAAGCAACGTTTCAATTCTGAATGGTGGTCTTTCACCAGGGCGATACTGAGAGTATCTTCCACTCTGGAACGTACGCAAATATACTCTATATTATTTTTAAATGAATTAATTGTGAAACAACACAAATTAATTAAATAAAATTACTTGCGCACGCCGGGATTTGAACCCGCGACCTTCGGATTCGTAGTCGAGAGCCTTACCCCTCGACCATGGAGGCCGTCAAATCTTATTGATTAATTAAAAATATGTGACAGACAATTCTATCTTATTTCTTTACGGTTAAATATTTATATCTAAGCCCAAAAGCTAAGAATGGAAAATGACAGTTCTATGTAAAAATACTTGGCGTTTACTTGGAAATTTGGGAGAAAAAAGCTGCATGTTTTTAATCCGTTAACGGTCAGCATCCAAAAATACACCCTTTTTATTCTGCTAACGCATACGTCAATGAATGATATATATATATATATATTCACTCTATACGGGTAGTTGGGAATGTTTATATGTTTTTAAAATACAAAAATTCTAATATAAATTTTTTTTTGTATTTCTTGGGAATTAACTATGTAACAATTTCTAGACATTTTGTTTGAAAGGTTTTAAACATTGTGTACTTTTGTTCCCTAATTTTTTACTGCGCTAATGATACGGATGTGTCCAAACCGCTAGCATTTACATATATATCATTTCTAGTATTACTTGAGTTATCAAACTACGAAAGCTGGCCTTTAAAGCTTACAATGCTCATTGATGCTGCATTAAAAAAATAGATTTCCACTTTAGAAAGTAATATTAACATAACCCAAATGAAATACGAAAACGGAAAAAATGACAGAAAATAATAAGATTTCAGTCACATCTGGGACACGAACCCAGGTCCTCTGCTTATCCGGGGCAACCGCTTAGCCAACTTAGCTAATTAGAACAACTCAATTTATGCCATCTTCATCGATATCATATCTCAAATTCAAGATTTGTTAATATTATTCTCCATTTTTAATCCCATATTATTGGAATAATAAATTTTCAAACTACTTTAAAATGGCCTTAAATGCCGAAACAGCTGTCACAATAATAAAATAAAAAACTAAAAATAGTTGCAGAAATTAATAACAACATTATTAAATTTGATATAGATTAAATTAAAAAAACAACACTATACAAAGTTGGTATATAAGTTTAACATATTTATGATATATAGGTATATATAATAATGTATAAGTGCATGACACAGATAAGTTATAAAGGGAAAGGTTTTCAATTTTTAATACTTATTTTAAAATAAAAAATAGTAATAGCCTCATCTAGATTATAAATAATATACAAGTGCATAATATAATAAAATATGAGATCATGACACTGAAAAAAAATCAATTGGTTTTTATATTTTGGATGACGTAAAATTCATGTACGATGTTAGTTCATAAATTTGCTAAACTCAGTTGGTAGGAATACAAACTCCGAAATGAAATACAGGAAGTTTAGATTCATTAAAAACAAATAAATTTGTTATATTGAATACTTTAATGCGTACTATTTCAATGCTTATGAAGTTCCCTAGAATTTCTTGTCTTACAGCTTGTATTATTTAGAGTAATATTTGGAAATTATTATAAATGTTACACGGGTTTGAAGAAAACGATGAAATTAAAGATTGCTGCCAATCTGTTGGAAGGTCGGTAGGAAAACTGATTTATTTAACATTGTAAATTCCTTTATGGTAAAAGCTTCAGAATTAATAAGGTAATGAAATTCAGTTTAAGATCATTCGGAACATTCTGAAGGTACGCAGAACAAACCCGCCTTTTCGGCGTACATTATTTAAGATTTTTAAATTCAAAACATTCTTTTCAACGCCCCAAGATGTTTTCAAATAATCTTGAATGCCCCAAATTGGTAAAAGAACCTGAAAAATTGTGCTTTCTTGCTTTGGATAAAAATGGCGCTTTTTATTTAGGATAAAATGGAATAAAAGTCCCTTATAGGAGGCGTGCCGGCTTATTATTAAGGAGACAACTCGGGAGAACCTTCTTTGAGTTGTGCCTTTTGCTTTTCTTATTTCCGGACCTTCAGAATCGAGGCAAGTTGATTGCTTTACAGCCAGTCATCTCATCCCCTCGCCCGACAATTCACCCTGTGTATACGTATTAGGTTTTGTACGTCTACCTATATTCAGAGGCGTACATTCCATATAGGCACATAAGCACTGCCGGGCCTACTTTACTCACATAAATATTTATATTTTTATTAAATGCTGCAAGAAATCAATGTACAAAATTCTCGCAAAGTTAGAGCTACGAATCGCGAACCCGCGTACCGCGCGTACCAAAGGAACTAACTATGCATAATGATACTCATGACAATGAAAAAATACGTGTGTGCTCAATGCGCATTCAAGGGAATACTTGTTTGTGTTAGTTTCGAAAAAGGTCGTGCCTTTCGGTAAAAATCACAAATGCAGCAATCAGATCCATCTATTTTCCCTTTACTAACGAAATAATAAAAAATAATTTTCTTATGAAATACGAAAAATTAATATATTCAGTTATTGCCTTGTAATATTCATAAATGAAGCGGTTATTTGGATATTTGATGTGGCAGGTAACCACAACCAATGTCGGCTAAAGTCGGAAGCTTAACCATTCTTAATGAAAACTTACTAAGTCTGAAGAAAGTTTTTTTATTAATATTAAATGATTCGCTGTTCTCCTCACTTCCTACCCTGATTTAAAACTCTGTGCACGCTACTGCCCATATTATTTTACCCTTTAAATTGGATTAGATGTTCAATAAAAAACAAGTTTTCGACTGGTTATTTCTGAATTCATATTATTTTATTGCCTGCCCGTGCCGGTTTTCGGATAGGGATTTCGTGTCTACGTATATTTTTTTTATTATTCTATGTTTCAAGATGAACGAACATTCACCTAACTAGGTGACCTATTCTAACGCGAAGAAAATATTGATTTGTGTTTTTCTATTTTTTACTACTTTATGTCTGGAATTTAAACACTTACAACAACAAAAAAATTCTGATAGAACAATTTAAAAATAAAATAGTCTTATAAATATGATATCATGATAGAACTTATTCATAGAATTTCAAATTAGTTACGTTGAACTGGAAAGGCTATGCAATACGCAAAATCTCAACACGTCAATGGAATAATGTCAAAGAAACTATGCCCGCAGTTTCGTATTTTATTGCACCGCATAAAAAAAAAACAAATAGAAAGCAAAAAAAAATACCTGCTCGATTAGCATTTCATTTTATAAGTTATTTTTTAAATTTAATCTCTTTCAGCGGGAGTTTTCTCATAATTTAAAAACACATATTAATCTTAATTGATACAATGGCCCCAACATATACGTACTTTCTACAATTCGCACGGAAGCTTCAGGCACGCGTCTGGGATCACTGATTTTTGATCCGATTATTGACGAATGATTGTGTTTTCAAGTATCGTGATTTAATATAAGTTGGACCTTTCATCATCTTGTTGACAGGGAGAAAATCAATTAACAAATAACAATAGATATACTACCATAAAGACTAAACACATATAACTGTAGAGTTTTTGACTGGCTGAAATATCTCGCACTCCAATTTGATCTCCACCAACTATCAGACACTTTATCCGAAGAAGAAGAAAAACTTTTTTTTTTTAATAAATTGTTTATTACATAGAAACTTCAAATTTTTTTTAAAGTTTTTAAAACTAAGATGCATAGTTATCACTGTCAAAGTTAAAAGAAACACAGTACTACCAAAGATAAATTGCTTGAAACTTATTTTTCAAATTCAGAAAATAATATTCCACCGAAATTTAACAAAAAAATTATATGCATTACATTGTGAGCATGCAACGAAAAGTAGTCAAGTCAAGACCCCTGTCCATTGATAGACTAAAACCAACGTCCTGTAAATAAACTCACAGCTTGGCAAGTCAAAATTTTTTTTACGTATTTGAAACAAAAAAAAAATTGTCATCCTATATGTATTCAATCAGTACTCCCAAAATTTTTTGAATCTTTCTTCTCTACTTCCAAGGGATCGCCTTCATTGGCTTCGATACCGTGAAAGAATAGCATTCAAGATTTGCTTAACAACCTTCAAAGCACTCCAGGGAAAGACACCAGTCTATACTCGTATATCTGAACTATGTGTTAGACAAGACCCAGGTGATAGACAGCTTTCTTTGAGGTCAGCAGATTTGAATTCTAACCGATTAGTTGAACCCTCTCGGTCAAATAAATCCGTGTTCTATGATCGCGCTTTTCGTATATCCGGCCCGGTCATCTGGAATAAGCTTCCCAGAAATATTGCTAACTTCCAGAATGTAGCAGAATTCAAACGGGTATTGAAAACAAAATTATTCAAAAAATCCTATCCGACGTAAAACATATTTTTTTCTTTCAATCCTCCATAGCTTATTTAGTGGCGGTTTTTTCCCTTGTTATTTAATTCCCATAGTATCCAGTGAAAAACCATGTATATAATGTCATATAATTTTATCTTGCTCTGTTGCTATTTGTACCTACGTGATATTTGATTATTTACACCATTAGTTTCTAAATTGTTATTTTATAATACCTGCTCATGAATATGTTATGTCATAGTTTTAATTTGCATATATATATTATAATAGATATAATATGCAGTAAATCTGTTATTTTACAATTATATTAGGTTATAGAGAGAACTTGAGGTTAACCTTCACAAAACTGATCTATAGAAATTTACTCTTATTATTATCTATCATTATCGACTTAATTTATTCATCAATACTCAAAGTAATTGATAAAATAAACAACACTGGTTCGTCAGTGGAAGATCAACTGCTATTAAACTATATTGTTCTATTATTGCGCTACATTTGTATGACGATTGTTATTTATTGTTGTATTATATAATTTTGTTGAACTAAACTCCTGTTGACAAGTTACTTGCAGTGGCTTAGAGGAGCAAGTTTCCATTGTTACGAAATCTTTTAGGAATAAAAAATAAGTTGGCAGTATCTATACAGACTTTTCAAAAGCTTTCGATAAAATATCCCGTAAATTATTACTTAGTAAATAATATGCACTAGGACTACGAGGCAATATGTTACATTGGTTCTCAAGTTACTTATCTAACATCTTGTTCGTCAAAATTTAGTCGTTCAAATCTGAGGTATTTAATGAAACTAGTGGTCTGCCGCAAAAAAGTCATCTAGGTCCCGTTAGATTCCTAATATTCATTAATGACATCGTGACTTGTTTCGACGATGTAGAAGTTCTGCTTTTTGCCAATGATATTAAACGATATAAAGGAATATACGATATTAGCGACTGCATAATCTTACAGCTAAACACCGACAAATTACATAATTAGCGTATCGCTAACAACTTATTTCTCAACATTGATAAATGCAAGACACTAACATTTTTTCAAATCAAGACCCCGATATTATTTAACTACGCTATAGATAAGAAAATCTTCTAAAAAATCAACGAAATTAGGGATCTCGGACTATTGTTTGATGCGTAATTAATTTTTTTAAATCATATACATCAAATAACTAATAAAGGTATTAAGATACTGTGATTTATAATTAGAACTATCAAAGACTTCGATTCTCTGGAAGTTATAAAAATCATATATTTGTCCTTAGTGCACAGCATATTAGAATACAATTGAATAGTGTGGTCCCCATACTATATCATTCATATAAAAAAATATATTGTACGCGTGCACCGCAAATTTTTACGTTTTATTAACTTCAAACTACACATACCGATACAACATATAAACCATACATTCTTGCTAAATACACTCAAAATACATACTCTAGAAAAAAGAAAAAAATAACAGACTTAATTTTTTAATTTAAAATTATTTATTCCGTATTAGACTATTGTAAACTCCTCCAACTAATCAACTTCAAAGTATCTCATCGACAAACTCGACAAAATATATTATTCTTTAAGAGTAATTTTGTAAATAACTACCAAATACATGCACCCATTTCTCGCCTACATATACTTGGAAACAAATTCACCTCTGCTATAGATATATTTAATATAAGTTTACCCATGTTTAAAAGATACCTCAATGATATTTTTATGTAGCAATGATTATAAGAGCATCGCATAAGAGCTATTGTTTATATATATATTTTTAATATTTTCTTTTTACTTATCTACAATCCAAAAATTTGTTCCTCTTTTTTCTTTCTATCTATCACATACTAAATTATTTGTCATGCAATTTCATGAATTTTTACGTCATCCGAAATATAAAAAAAAGTTGATTTTTTTTTAAATGTCATGTACTCATATTATATTCAATTATTCACTTGTATATTATGTATCATGTAGATCAGGCTATTAATAGCTATATTTAAAAAAAATAAAAGTGTTATCTACAAATTAATAAACTTTCCCTTTATAACTTCTCTTTGTCATGCACTTATACATTATTATATATAAATATATATCATAAATATTTAACACTTATGTACCAACTATGTGTAATGTTCTTTTTTTTGTTAGCTTAAAGTCTTTTTTTTTCTTTCTGTACATTTAATCATTTAAATATTTAAAAATGTACAAGCCAGTCGGGGCGTTAATAAATTAATAAATAATTAAAAAGCGCCCAAATTAAAAAAAAATAACTTCTAAAACTGTCAGCCTGCATCCTAAAAAAATTTTTATCCTCAATCTACAAAAAAAACAATGACTTTTACCAGTATGCTATGTATGTATGCTCACGGTATACTCGTATTAAATGAACACACTGTAAAACTTTTAGAATATTATTAAGCCTAACGACGTATAAACTTGTTTCCCCATTTTCGCTAAAAACGACAAGTAAGCGTAACAAATACAAAATGCTGATCCTCAGTGACGTTTGGCAAGGACATCGCGGTCGTTAGTGTTTACGTATGCATCGATATACACAATCCTAATTGTGTGTTGCTGATTGCGCGACCCACATATAGTGATTTATATCAACTTCATCATAACCGTTCGTTATCTTTGCAACCTTCTCAGTACTTGACCTACCTTACGTGACTTACGTAAATGTCATAAATTATCGGCCAACTGAACTTTGCGTGACAATGATGCATTTAACCCCCATGGACTGATGTTTACAAGCCTTTACGTGACCTCACGTGGACATTGACTTAAGATTGAATGCTCACTCTAATTGATTTCCTAGACAGGTTGCTTTAACATTTTTGGAAGATTATTTGTTAGTTTATATATATTTTTTTATAACGAAACGTTATTTATGAACGGGCGTTAATAATGTGTACGAACTTTAAAATGTTTTATTCTAATAATGGTAAAATGAAAAGCAATGTAAATACTATTCTTATCTGAATCGACTTCTTTCATTATCACTCGAGGGTTTTTAAAAACAATTTGATATTTTGATGTGAAAGCAAACAACATGCCATATTGGAATGCAGACATATTATATTAAACTATAATTGGTAAAAAGTATAAAGTCCGATATGTTTAAAAAAAATGTTGGCACATGATTAAATATTTCATGTTGAAAGTGACGTTACGATCTGAAAATGTTTACATTGAACTATATATTATATTCAGAAAAGTAATTCTAGGGGCCCATTATTCGAGAAGTCTCGCTGATTTGTATACAGAATTGATGATTTTTTTGTTAATATGAATTTTTTTATTAAAAACCTTTATAACTATCTTCCAAGTCTTTATTTCAGACCGGACCAGTCTGAAATAAATAATTGGAAGATTAATTACAAAGTTTTTTATTATATACAAAATTTATATTAAAATGGAATTCCGCCATGAATTGACAGTTTTAAACATAGATGTTTATGGGTTAATTTAGATTCATAATCTTTATCGATCGAACGAATTTCTAGAAAGCGGGAATAATTTGTACCGTGATGATTCGACAGTTAAATAACAAGCATTGAAAATGATGTTGATTGCTGATACGAAAATTATCAATTTTAAGTTGATCGGAAAAGAAGGTGTTGGATTATACTTTAACAAGAGACTGCCAAAAAATCGCGCGGACTACGACCCACTGACAAGAAGCCAGTAGAAGAAATATCTTCTACTGACAAAGAGTGATAAACCAACGAAAGTGAACACATATAACAGTGGATATACCAGACGTGACTATCAAAGTTTGTAATACCCTCCATTTGCATAAACATCAACCAGTACATAACTCAGTAGGTGGTACGACTAGATACGAAATCAACTACTGAGTTCGTGCAGTTTCGAACGAGAGACGACTCGATACGTTCTCGATCAAGCTGGCATGTAGTACTGTCAGGCTCATAACAGACGACCTGACCACAAACGAGAGAGAGAGAGAAGCGACTAGATACGCGTCTCTGTCTTGTTTGTTTGTCTGCACAAATAATTAATTGTGCAACGCCCGACTTTAATTTTAACCTGATAGAAGCGACTAGATACGCATCCCTATCTTGTTATGTTTGCACAAAAGAGGATTTGTGCAAACGCCCCATTTCAGTACATATTGGCTTTCGACAAGCGTAGTTCCGGGGTTTTCGAAGAAGTGATGATGACAGTGCACGTCATCGTTTTCTTTTTCCTACGCCCCTGAACCTCGTTTTCGTCCCGAGACGCTACTGGGTGCTAACGGGACATTTCTCCGACCCCCGCCACCCCTACGGTCGCTCCCGGCGACGGTCCCGAAACAGAGCGGGCTCTCATTGGTCGAGCCCCTCTGATCCACAAAAAACCTTTCAAAATTATTGTTCTACCAAAATTGTCTGTCTTTGTGAGCGATTCCTGCGGCCGCGGTGACTGATCTAAATAAACAATCTTTTCTGATCTGTTCATTAGCGCCCGCGTAATCGAGTAAACTTACTTATTTTATGTTTGTACAATGCATTTTTTTGTAATCTGACGGCAAAGTATTACCTGTCCTACTTTGACCCCCATGACATACTTTGTAATAATTTTGGTTGCTTTAATAAAAAATAGGTGAAGATTGCAATAGGCTCAATTCAAGCAGAAGGTCGTGATTGACATCCTAATTTTTTGATCAAGTCGATCCAAGATTGACAGAGTCTACGGCAGCTCGCGAAATATTCACGAGTTCAAACTGCCCGATTCGCCGCACGGTATCGCACCGAAGTACTTGAACGACGAGTGCATTTCTAAAATTCAGAGTATTCTCACGGATTCAACACGCCTTCTACCTACTTCGCCTGCATCTTCACCCGGCCTGAAAACCGACCGTGACTTTCTCTTCACCCTCACCACCTCCTTGCAAGAAATCGTTTGCCTTTTTCAAGGCATTTCTCCCTTCCTTCCTACCCTGCTCTGAAGCGTCGAAGTGGCCAGCCTGATCTTCTTCTTCTAAAACGTGCGCAAGAGTTTACAGATCTTGTCCCGTACATGGTCCTTCTTGAGCCAGGATCTACTTCACGCCTTCACGACTACTAGTGACGTCTTCTCGCCTTCACGCCTTCAGTGACGTCTGCACGCCTTCTCGCCTTCAGTGACGTCTGCACGCCTTCTCGCCTTCAGTGACGTCTGCACGCCTTCTCGCCTTCAGTGACGTCTGCACGCCTTCTCGCCTTCTCGCCTTCTCGCCTTCAGTGACGTCTGCACGCCTTCTCGACTACAAGCGACGTCTGTACGTCTTCGTGCCTTGTACGTGCCGAGATGCCTGCACGTCGCAGCCGTCGAGGGGCCTCGAGCTCGGAGTCTCAGCCCGAGTCCACCGCTGTGCCCGCCGCTGTGCCCGCCGCTGTGCCCGCTGCTGTGCTCGCCGCCGCGCCCGCCGCTGCGATCGCCGCCGCGCCGCCTGCCGCCGCGTGGCCTGCCGCCACGTGGCTTGCCGCCGGGCCGTCTGCCGCTGCCCCACCCCCTCCTGCGCCCGCCCCTGCGCCCGACGCTGCTCCCGCCGGTGCGCTCGGCGCTGCGCTCGGACCTGCGCTCGGACCTGCGCTCGGACCTGCGCCCGGCGCTGCGCTCGGCCCTGCGCTCGGACCTGCGCTCGGACCTGCGCTCGGACCTGCGCTCGGACCTGCGCTCGGACGCTGCGCTCGGCGCTGCGCTCGGCGCTGCGCTCGGCCCGGCGCCCGGCACTGCGCTCGGCGCTGCGCTCGGTGCCGCGCCCACACCCACCACTGCGCAGTCCTCCGATGCTGAGAACAACTCCTCCACCACAGAGGACACCGTGAGGCAGCTACAACGGGAGATGCGCGCCTTGAGGGAGCAGCATGCCAAGCAGCTCGCCGCGCTATTGTCGGCCATGCAGCCCGCCAAGCAGGACGTCCCCGCAGCTGTGCAGCCAATCCCCGAGCCGGTACGAGTACAGATGACCGACGCAGAGGCGCGTGCTGTGCGAGCCCCGGCTGAGGGGTACCCCCTCCCCGCTGCAACGTTCGGCCCCGCTGTGCTCCCTTGCCCCGCAGCGCCGGCCGGACGCTACGCCGAGCCACTGCCGTATGCCGAGCCGCTGCCGTACGCCGAGCCACGAGCCCGCCCACTCTACGCGCAGCCCTATGCAGAGCCGTCTACCTCGCAGTTGCACGCGGGGTCCCAGCCCGTCAACATCGGGCATCCCAGCTACTCGCCGCTGTTCCCGCCGCAGCCTACCGCCGACGAGACTGCCCGGCATACCAGAGAGTGGGTCCAGCAGGGCGAGGACCCTACCGTGGCACGGATCGGCGCTATGATTGCCGAGGCGATCCGATCGACACGCGTACCAGAGAGCCCCCGCCCGTCCGTCGAGGAGGATGTCCGGATGACTGCCCTCATTGCTCGACAATCTACAGCCAAGGACCTCCCCCCGTTCTCCGGGGACCCCCTCGAGTGGCCTGCCTGGATAGCGCAGTACCACCAGTCGACCAACACCTGCAGGCTGACATCCAGCGAGAACCTCATCAGACTGCAGCGCGCGCTGAAAGGCAGGGCCCGGGAGGCTGTCTACTCCCTCCTGCTGGATCCCGAACAGGTCCCAGAGATCCTGGCCACCCTCGAGACGCGGTACGGTGGCTCAGGATCCATCGCCAACCTTATGCTAAATAAGGTGAAGAAGCTGCCGCACCTGTCAGCGGAAGCTTCACTCGAGGAGATCGCCGACTTCTCTGGGACGGTCCAGAACTTGGTGGCCTCCCTGCGAGACTTGAGGACGGAGGGCTACCTCACCAACCCCGCCCTACTAGCCGACGTCAGCCGACGTCACCGCCAAGATGCCCTGCACCCTGAGGATGTCTTGGCTGCTCGAGTTGCGCCAGCTAGGCCAATCCACCCCGGCCACACTACTGCAGCTCTCAATGTTCCTGCGAAGCGTCGCGAAAGTGATCCCGATTAGCGGCATGCTCGACCCGGTTCGACCGAATCGAGGGCGCCGCGAACAAGTGTTAGTGAACGCGGCGGCCGCGCCCCCGACGAGCGCGGCTACGCCCGGACCCAGGAAGCGTGCCGCGACCGACTCTGCCCACCGGTCTTCAGCCGGGAAAAGGGCGACAGTGCGAAGTGACAATTGTGCGCAGTGCAATAAGTTCCACGCCATTCGGGATTGTGCGGTATTCGCCGGGAAATCTGTCGCCCTCCGCTGGGAGACCGTGCGCGCAAGCAACCTGTGCCGAAAGTGCCTCGGTCGACACCACTCGAGGGAGTGTAAAGTGAAAGTGTGGTGCGGGGTGGGGGAGTGCCGGCATCCCCACCATCGGTTGCTCCATGAAGTGCGAAAAACGGAGCCGGTTGTGGGTGAAGTAAACTTATGACGCCGAAATACAGACGATAGCGTACTGCTGAAAATTGTGCCGGTTGTGCTTCGCGGGCCCGCAGGGAGTGAAGTGTCAGTGTTCGCGCTGTTAGATGAGGGCTCTACCGTGACCCTTGTCGACGCCGAGATCGCGATGTTGACCGGTGCAAGCGGTCCGGTCCGTGCCGTACGGCTTCACGGAGCAAAGGGCATGTGCACCTCCGACGCCCGCTCCCGACGCGTGAAGCTGACCATCAGAGGCGCCGGGTTGAACACGACCTTCTCCATCACCGCGAGCACCATAGCCGAGCTGAACCTGCCGGAGCAGCAAGTGCCAGGACGACGCATCACCCCGAAGCTCTTGATCGGGCAAGACAACGCCCACCTGATTGTATCAAGAGAGGTCCGTGAGGACAACACTACGCGAATAGTGTCGCGGACCGCTTTAGGGTGGATCGCTCACGGGGGAACAAACCCTGGCGCTGACGACCCAGCCACTACTCTGGCCCTGCAAGCAGAGACCGCCGCGGACGCCCGCTTGAGGGAGTTGGTGAGGACAAACTTCGCCATCGACTCCCTCGGCGTTACATCAGCAGCTCGGGTCAATGCTCAAGACGCAAGGGCACTAGCGATGATGGGAGAGACCACCCGCCCCCTCGCTACCGGGAGGTGGGAAACCGGACTCCTGTGGAAAGACCCGACAACCGTGCTACCCGACAACCGGCAGTGCGCACTGAAGCGGCTACAATCTCTCGACAAGAAGCTGGCGGCGGACCCCACCCTGGCGGCCGCGTACGCCGACAAGATGTCACAACTTGTCGCCAAAGGCTACGCCAGGAAGCTTTCAACCCACGAGGCATCATTACCTGCCCCGCGAAAGTGGTACCTTCCTCACTTCGCGGTGACAAATCCCAACAAGCCGGGGAAAATCAGAATCGTCTTTGATGCCGCCAGCCGATGCCGAGGGACGTCTCTGAATGACCAGCTGATGACCGGCCCTGACTTGCTGTCCTCACTCCTGGGGAACCTCCTTCGCTTCCGATAGGGAAATGTGGCCATCGCTGCAGATATACAAGAGATGTTCCTGCGCATCCACATCAGGAGAGAGGACCAGCCCTCCCAGCTGTACCTTTGGAGGTCGCCTGGCACACGGGACCCAGAGACGTACCAGTTGACATCTATGATGTTCGGGGCGACGTGTTCCCCCAGCAGTGCCCAGTACGTGCGAGACAGAGTGGCCGGGCAATACGAAACCGAGCACCCCGCCGCCGCAGCAGCCGTTCGTTCCAAATTCTATATGGACGACTATTTGGACGCCGTGGATAACGTACACGAGGCTGCCGCACTGGTCCAGAGCGTGAAGGCCCTCCTTGCAAAGGGAGGGTTCAACCTGACCAACTGGGCCTCCAACAGCCCGGCCGCTATAGCACGGATTCTCCCCGGTGAACGAGCAACCGCCGCAGTGCAGATCAACAGCGGAACCACGGGGACGGAGCGCGTACTGGGACTGGTCTGGGACCCGTCGACTGACCGATTTCTTTACACCTTTCTCGACGCGGTCAGCCCCCAAGAAGCCACACGGCCTACGAAGAGGCAGCTCCTATCCATCATCATGAAAATCTTTGACCCGGTGGGTTTCGTCGCCTGCCTCACTATACGGTCGAAGATTTTACTACAAGCCGTGTGGCGCTCGAGCATCAGCTGGGACGACCCCATCGCCCCTGAGCATGCCGAGCGATGGAGGGACTGGATGAGTCTGCTGAGGGAAAGCAGCGTGTCCATCCCGAGACGGTCACTCCGACACAAGCTGAGCAACGTTACACTGCACCTCTTCAGTGACGCGTCCGAGCAAGCCTGCTGCGCCGTCGCCTACTTCGTTGAGGAAGTGCAAGGCGCGCCGCGAGCCACCTTCATCGCAAGCAAGTGCAAGGTGGCGCCACTCAAACCGCTATCAATTCCCCGCCTCGAGCTGCAGGCCGCGCTCATGGCGGCTAGACTGGCCAAGACTATTAAATCTGAAAGTCAGGCACGAATATGCAGAACCGTCTTCTGGACCGACTCGACCACAGTGCTGTGTTGGCTACGCACCGACCCACGGGCATACTCCGCCTTTGTGGCGAATCGGTTGGGCGAGATCGACGAACTCACCAACATAGCTGACTGGAGGTGGGTTCCAACCAAACAAAACCCCGCTGACATCGGCACCCGAGACTTGGCACTACCCGACCTGTCCCTGCAAGGAGAATGGTTCTGCGGACCTGCTTTCATCACGAAACCCGACGAGGACTGGCCCGAAGAGCGCGCCCTCACCACGAAGCCCGATGACTCGATCCTGGAGACTAGGCCCCAATATGTCGGCCTCATATCCACGGCCGGGGAGGCCCTGCCCGCTATCGAGAGGTTCTCCTCATGGTACCGCCTCATCCGCGCCACAGCATGGATACTGCGCTTCATAAGGCGTTGCCGGATGGGGTCGGGCCGACCTGCCGAAGGCCCGCTACGAGCCGAGGAGCTCAAGGAGGCTGAACGCAGATGGGTGATCAGGTCCCAAGAGAATGCCTTCACCCCCGATCTTCACAACATACAGCACGGCCAGGCGCTGCCCGCCGCTAGCCGCCTAAACAGCCTGACGCCTTTCCTCGGCCCAGACGGAGTCATGCGGATGCGCTCCCGTTTGCAAGCAGTAACCGGAGCCACGAGCGTAGCCAAGACTCCGATCATCCTGGATGGCGATGACCCCTATACTCGGCTGCTGATCCGACACTACCACCAGAAGGCGGACCACCCGAGCACCGAGAAGACCATCGCAGAGGTACGGGGCAGCTTCTTCGTACTGCGGCTACGTACCACTAGCAGGAAGATCGCCCACGATTGCCCAACGTGCCGAATGCGGAAGAGCAAGCCCGTCCCACCTATTATGGGAGCGCTCCCCGAAGCTCGCCTGACGCACCATGTCCGCCCGTTCACACACTGCGGACTGGACTACTTCGGCCCTATGGAGGTCACGATTGGCAGACGCCGAGAAAAGCGCTACGGGGCCATATTTACATGCCTCTCCACTCGCGCCATACACCTAGAACTGGCTGCGTCGCTGAGTGCTGACTCGGCCATCATGGCCCTGCAACGGATGGCGGCCCGCCGAGGACAACCAGCAGTGATGTACTCCGACAACGGTACCAACTTTCATGGAGCAAACAATGAAATCCGAGATGCCGTGGAGTCGCTCAGCCAGGACGCAAGGATGCAGGATACCCTAGCCATACAGGGTATCGAGTGGCGCTTTACCCCACCTCTGAGTCCCCATATGGGGGGAGCCTGGGAAAGGCTAGTACGTTCAGTGAAGCGAGCCCTAGGAGCTACACTGAAAGAAAGAGCCCCGAGAGAGGAGACACTTCTTACGGCGCTTGCAGAAGCCGAGTTCGTGGTCAACAACCGGCCCCTGACCCACGTCTCGGTTGATCCGAGAGACGAGGAGCCCTTGACCCCCAACCACTTTCTAATGGGGTCAGCGGGAAAACGCCCTCACCTGTCACTATATGACAAAAAGGAGGAGGAGGTATGCCTCCGCCGCCAGTGGCGCATAAGCCAACAGCTAGCAGACATGTTCTGGAGGCGGTGGCTTCGTGAATACCTCCCCACCATGGCCGCCCGGCAGAAATGGCACCACCGGGCCGACCCCATCAAAGAGCACGACTTGGTGGTCATCATGGACCCCGCTCTACCCCGAAACAGCTGGCCACGCGGACGTGTAATCGAAGCTAAGCCCGCCGCTGACGGACAAGTAAGAATTGTCCGCATACAAACAGCCACCGGCATCTACGTGCGCCCAGCGGTCAAAGTCGCGGTCATACTCCCGGCACCGACGCTCGCACCAGCTTCATCACCCGCATCAGCTTCAACACCCGCATCAGCTGCAACACCCGCATCCGCTGCAACACCCGCATCCGCTGCGACACCCGCATCCGCTGCAACACCCGCATCCGCTGCGACACCCGCATCCGCTGCACCACCAGTACCAGCTTTGACGCCCGCACCGACCCACGCCAGCCCAAGGGTGCCGATGAGGACCGCCCTCCGACGGCCCAGAGGGACTGGCCGGCGAGGTCACCGCCGGAGTACACGTCTTCACAGCTAGGCACAGACGTTACTGCACCGAGGGGAGAATATACCAGACGTGACTATCAAAGTTTGTAATACCCTCCATTTGCATAAACATCAACCAGTACATAACTCAGTAGGTGGTACGACTAGATACGAAATCAACTACTGAGTTCGTGCAGTTTCGAACGAGAGACGACTCGATACGTTCTCGATCAAGCTGGCATGTAGTACTGTCAGGCTCATAACAGACGACCTGACCACAAACGAGAGAGAGAGAGAGAAGCGACTAGATACGCGTCTCTGTCTTGTTTGTTTGTCTGCACAAATAATTAATTGTGCAACGCCCGACTTTAATTTTAACCTGATAGCAGCGACTAGATACGCATCCCTATCTTGTTATGTTTGCACAAAAAGAGGATTTGTGCAAACGCCCCATTTCAGTACATATTGGCTTTCGACAAGCGTAGTTCCGGGGTTTTCGAAGAAGTGATGATGACAGTGCACGTCATCGTTTTCTTTTTCCTACGCCCCTGAACCTCGTTTTCGTCCCGAGACGCTACTGGGTGCTAACGGGACATTTCTCCGACCCCCGCCACCCCTACGGTCGCTCCCGGCGACGGTCCCGAAACAGAGCGGGCTCTCATTGGTCGAGCCCCTCTGATCCACAAAAAACCTTTCAAAATTATTGTTCTACCAAAATTGTCTGTCTTTGTGAGCGATTCCTGCGGCCGCGGTGACTGATCTAAATAAACAATCTTTTCTGATCTGTTCATTAGCGCCCGCGTAATCGAGTAAACTTACTTATTTTATGTTTGTACAATGCATTTTTTTGTAATCTGACGGCAAAGTATTACCTGTCCTACTTTGACCCCCATGACATACTTTGTAATAATTTTGGTTGCTTTAATAAAAAATAGGTGAAGATTGCAATAGGCTCAATTCAAGCAGAAGGTCGTGATTGACATCCTAATTTTTTGATCAAGTCGATCCAAGATTGACAGAGTTTACGGCAGCTCGCGAAATATTCACGAGTTCAAACTGCCCGATTCGCCGCACGGTATCGCACCGAAGTACTTGAACGACGAGTGCATTTCTAAAATTCAGAGTATTCTCACGGATTCAACACGCCTTCTACCTACTTCGCCTGCATCTTCACCCGGCCTGAAAACCGACCGTGACTTTCTCTTCACCCTCACCACCTCCTTGCAAGAAATCGTTTGCCTTTTTCAAGGCATTTCTCCCTTCCTTCCTACCCTGCTCTGAAGCGTCGAAGTGGCCAGCCTGATCTTCTTCTTCTAAAACGTGCGCAAGAGTTTACAGATCTTGTACCGTACAGATATAAATACCAAAATATCGTTTAATATCTCGGAACGGTCAGACGCTAATATCTATGGACCCGGTATCGATATATCTGATATGCGGCGGTATCATAATACGCATTTCTGTTACCAACAGAACAACTAACATGGTAGGTTATGGCCTAGTCTTCCAGTTTAGGTTTTAAAAGACTTTCTTTGAACGCTGATAAATTGTTAATTAATTGCGAATATGAATGTATTTTTGCACTTTGGTGCAATGCACCTAGAATAGTGACGAGACGCTGATATTCTACAATGTTTCCTTCAATTAAAAGCAGTTAAATTTGAGTATAAAGTTCTCGAAGTTTTGTATGAAAACCATACAATATCGATTACTGCCTATTGAACCGCTAATCCGACTGGCTCGTGTGACGTCACACCCAACAAGCCATAGATTTCGTGCGTTTTGGTGGGCTTTAAAAAATCGAAACAACAATTTAACAATTATTTTAACCATGAAAACGAACTTTAAAAAAAAATTAAGTTAGGATGTCACATTAATATATATATTTTTTTTAAATGGACTGGAGTTCCTTATTCAGTCTAATATCATCCTCCCTCTCCTAGTTCCATGCCTCACTGCCATACATCAGGGTTGGTATCAGAACTCGATTGTAAACTGCTAGCTTTGCTTCTTTGGACAACTTTTTGTTAGTGCCAACATAAAAACGAGTCTGAAATGTAAACCTTTACCAGTTATATTGAATTGAGGTACTAAAGGCTAATTATGAAAATGCGATTTCCAACTCGCTTAACTATGACTTTATGAAAATAATTGCTGTTGAATCTTTTTTCCATAGCATTATTATTCTGGGTTATCACGCCGCTTATTTATTTTATTAGTTTTGATGGTAATTACACGTAATAAGAGTAACGCACGTAATAGGAGTAATGTGCATAATAGAGAATACAAACCATTCGCCTATCCAGGACCCCGTGCATGGCTGGAGTTCTCTGCCCATCTTGGGCATAAAGATTCTTCGTAACTACATGGAGATGTGCCTGCTGCTGTATATTCGCTGCACTATCCACCCCAAATGTAACATGAGATCTGCACATTTACAATAAAAGAAATATATTAATAAAACACAAAAAATAACCTAATTTATCGGTGTTCATATAAACAATTGTTTTAAACCGTGATGTAAATTGAGAGCTTACATTTTTCGAGCAACGTCCGTCTCCCGATACTGTTCTTTAGGCATGGTAGCTAAATATAACAGTATACTTCATTCAATGTCGTATCATAAACGCTAAAAAATATTAACAAAACACATGCTAAACGCGTCAGATGTTCATAATACAAACTGACGTTTATTTTGACATTTCCATAGATGAATAAAGATTGGCTAATCAAAATGTCCGCTACAGCAGCTAGAGATGGGGCATAAAATCGGATGCATTGTGAATGCGTTCATTCAAAAATATTATTATCTAATATGAGTTCATTTTTATTTTTTTTAATAATATCCACCTTCGAACTTGGATGCCAGCATTTTTTTAGAGTTCGTTTTCATTGACAAATTATCTTTTAAAGTTTGAATTTTTTAAACGCCGCCAAAACGGGCAGAATCCGAGAGGTAGGAGGCAGGGGTGCGCATAACGTCAACCGTACTGTACCCTTAGAGTAATAATATACTCTTACTATATATATAATATATTGTTACTCTAAGACTGTACCCGATACCCTTCAGTAGGGCAACATGGAATTCCTGTAAAAAATATAATGGCTTTAAAAATATATCTTCATGTAGATCAGCAAACACCGATTCTGAATATATAACTCTTTTACGTAGATATTATAAATCGTTATTGAAAAGTGAATAAAAAATCATTTCAACAAAACACCTTGCCTTGCTCTTGGAGAGTCGCACAAGGTGCTGTGACATTCCGTTGCCAAGGTTTTCCGCCGGGCCAGCAACACGGGTACCACGTCATTTGATTAAGTAGAGATGGCGCCACTTCCGTCTGCAGCTCCCATACAAATTTGGCGTAGTTGTAAATATATACCAAAATTTTCTCCCTTTCATCACTTGAGTCGAGTCGAGCGGAGCCGAGTCGAGTCGAGTCGGTCTACTGACTAGGACGTGTTGTATTGCCGATTCTGGATATATAACTCTTTTACGTAGATATTATAAATCGTTATTGAAAAGTGAATAAAAAATCATTTCAACAAAACACCTTGCCTTGCTCTTGGAGATTCGCACAAGGTGCTGTGACATTCCGTTGCCAAGGTTTTCCGCCGGGCCTGCAACACGGGTAACGCGTCATTTGATCAAGTATAGATGGCGCCACTTCCGTTTCCAGCTCCCATACAAATTTGGCCTAGTTGTGAATATATACCAAAATTTACTCCCTCTCATCACTCGACTCGAGTCGGTCTACTGACTGGGACGTGTTGTATTGCCTTGCTCTTGGAGAGTGGCACTAGGTGCTGTCACATTCCATTGCCAAGGTTTTCCGCCTGGCTTGCCGGGCCTGCAACACGGGTACCGCGTCATTTGATCAAGTAGAGATGGCGCCACTTCCGTTTGCAGATCCCATACAAATTTGGCCTAGTTGTAAATATATACCAAAATTTACTCCCTCTCATCACTCGAGTCGAGTCGAGTCGGTCTATTGACTAGGACGTGTTGTATTGCCTTGCTCTTGCAGAGTCGCACAAGGTGCTGTGAAATTCCGTTGCCAAGGTTTTCCGCCTGGCTTGCCGGGCCTGCAACACGGGTACCTGTCTATATACTGTCTATATACTGGTAAATATCTCTGCATTTATTTCATATTTTTATTGGTCGAGAATTATTGGAAGAGAGGAAAAGCAAAACAATAACAACAAATTACACAAACAATATTTCATTTTCTGAATATCCGAAATTAATTTTATGATATTAGGTCACATATAATATCATAAAATTACATTTACATATCATTTGCTTGTAATGTCATTGCCTAATATACTAAAAAAAATTATCTCGTTTTTTAACCATACATATTGCCGCAGCGGCACGTTCATCCGGAAGCACGTCATCGTGTAGTGGCGTTGCAAATATCGCCGGCCATCGCCAGCCACCGCATCGGCCAGCTGATGGCCCATCACGTAGAGGGCCCATGAAAAGATTGATGTGAGTTATATTTTTGCTCTGCTTAGCCCTTGTTGGGGTTCGGAGCGCGCTTCTCGATTTTTAAATTCATTTATGCTCCCTGGACGCGCTAAAAAACCCCTAGGTAGTGTTCACTATAAATACTAATATTATTATGATTTGTATAACGCCGTATTGTGTAAAATCACATCAGGGGAGCTGTGTTAGTTGTTTGATCTTATCATCGCCTAGGAAAGGTAGCGCCTGGAGCGGATTTCTCCAATTGCCCCTGCATAGGACTAGCCCTGTCCGTACCCCTCTCCACTCCTTCAGCCTCGCACGTCTTTATTCCGTTGTTGTCGTATAGTAAAGCTTCTGTGTGCAGCGTGAACAGATAATCTTTATGGATGCCTAGAAATATTTTGATATTATATTAGTGGTGCATTAAGCTTAAATTTGGGAGAAGTATCAGTCTGAACAATATATTTTGAATTGAGTTTTTTTTTCATTTGACACTAACATGTATTTTTTGCATGAGAAATGAAATAACCGGTTATGCATTAATTTATTAGGTTGCCTCTTTCCAATTTCACACTCATATAAAATATGAAATTTTGTGCTATTTCCAAAAGAAAATACATGTTTTGTTTGTTTTTACAAATTTTTCGGTTAATACAAACACATTTAAAAAAAAAAGAGAATTAATTTATAGTGTTTTGGCTTTACATATTTTCTTTTACATTTCATATTAATAACACTAAAATTTGTATGAATGAAACTTGATATGACGGTGGTTCGGGCAGTGGGTATATTTCTAGGAATAACGCAAAAAAAACAAATGAGGAACAGAAAAACAATCTTAGGTAGTTACACGTAATTTATTTTGATAGTCGTGGGGTTAGTCTTAAAACTAGAGTTAATCTTAATTAGACATAATAAATTCCATAAAACTAGATAGGCAATTACTTAAATCTACTTGTAAAGTCTTTGTACTTAAAATTAACTAATTACTTCGTTAAACAAAAGGGTTGTATTCTTAAAATTAGAAGTTCACTGGCTTATTTGTATGAAAAAGTTGTTGTTTAAAGTTAGAGATTCACTTGGCTGACAGGGTGGAGGAATTATCATTAGAGTCAGAGGCACTTCCCTTTTTGTGATGGCTGTCCAGGGTCCAGTGGCTGCTTTGTATGCAGAGTCCTCGCGTTCGCACTAGGTATTCATGTACCTCCGGATCGAGAGTAGGTACAACGCGCGATAATCAGAGGCCTGGGCGGTCTCCGATGTTTGATCTCCGAAGGGCGAAGATCAGTTACTTCCTTCTGGTATGGAAGCGTAAAATTCCCTCGTCGTCAGAGGACCTGGGCGGCCTCTCCAAGGAGCGAGAATAGGAACCTTCCTGGGCGGAAGGTTCAAACCTGACTCTGTCCTGGGCGGACTACTGCAACCGACTCGTGCTTCCTGGATGGAAGACTGCACCCGACTCGTGCTTCCTCGGTGGAAAACTGCACCTGACTGTCTCCTAGAGCCCTCTCTTCGTTGTCTAGCTGTAGGTATTCTTTTATCACCCGCATTGTTCAGCGGGCCGTTCCGTCGGGCGGCTCAATTCCTTTGAGGTGTTTATTGCCGTCCTTCCAAAATAGCAATTAAGATTATTTTATTTTACGATGTAGTATTTTACCATTTTTCTAACAATAGGTTCGGCTAGCCTTTGTGCTAATTTATTTTATGGCCGGTCTAATCTGGGAATTTTTATTACCTGAAATGCACCTTTTAAAACTATTTCGGTGAATTTGGTCATTTATTTTAGGTATGACAAAAGGATATATCAAACTTATAAGATCTCTGAGGCGAATGTGTTGTAAAACCATGAATGATCGTGTGAAAAATATTGAAATTCGTAAAGAATGCAAGGCTGATGTAAGCGTAATGAGTAAGATTAAGAAAAGGACGCTTAGATGGTTTGGGCATGTGGAGCGAATGAACGAAGAAAGGAGTGTAAGAAGAATGTATGACGCGAATGTGAATGGAAGAAGAAGCTGAGGACGTCCGAGGAAGACATGGCATGATCAAGTGAATCAAATACTTGAGTCGGGCCATGTCAGAAGTCGGAATAATAGAAGATAATGTATGAGACGATGTATGAATGTGAATGAAGCAAGAAGTGTATGCCAAGATCGAGTTGTTTGGCGGTCCGTCCTCTCTGCCTACCCCTGCGGGGAAACGGCGTGATGGTTAGTTAGTTAGTTAGTTAGTTATAAAATCTAATCATTGTTCACACATGCCCCTCATTTGCGTAGTCTACCTAGCTCGATGTATCATCGTTGCTATGATTAACATTTCACCATCTGTTTGCGTTGTTTCGATATTCGCTTTCCTATGTTTCTTGCGGAGCGCGCCGTTTTTGGCTTGTCAACCGAAAGCCGCGCTAATTTTTATTGAATTACATTTATTGTTTGTGGAGAACATTTTTCAAATATGGATTGTTTATAAGTAACGTCGTTCATATTTGCACATGTTGTGACCGGCGTTTTATAAAATTGCTACCGATTTCAAGTCGTATTGTTGTTTTACTCCTTCGCGTTCTTAGACCTTTCAACATGCCTTTATTGAAGAGGAAAGCCTTTGAGAAGTCGTCAGGTTCCGAATTTCTCAGGGACGACGAGGAAGTCTTTCACTGTGAGATCACCGACGAAATATTCCGAGATTATGAGTAAGTAATGTTATTGTCGGCTTAGCATTACGAATTATTTTGATCGTACAAGTTTTAACCGTTGTTAGCTTTACTAACCCTCATTATCATGTCGTTTACGCAATTGTCCATGCGTAACCCAAAACTTGGATCGGCGCAGTTGTCACTTTTGGTGAATTACTTCGCCGAAAATAGTTGAAATCTTAAAAATAGTTGACGTTTTGTGAAAATTTATGAAAATTTGTGCATTTTTATAGGGAATACTGCGAGAGGATCATCCTTGTCAATTCCATGGTTTGGTCATGTGAGATGACAGGGAAACCTAATCTTACGTACACGGAAGCGCTGGACAGTGAAAAGAATGCCAGGAAATCATTAAGAGATTTTCCCATGGAGCTTCGCGTTCCCATATTGTATCTGGCCTCTCGCACCAAGCGCTGTACCTTTGCGGAGATGTTGGACGATGTGTTCAATTTCGTGAGGGACCGCTACTTTGTGGGGGAGACGGTGGAGGCGTGCCTGGAGGGGGACTCCTGGGCGGAGGGGCAAATCCTGTCTGTAACAGCTCCCAAGCAGCAGCCGGATGCCAGCGGGTAAGTCTCTCTTATTATTTGTACTACTAATTATGAGTCATACGTGTTGTGAAATTGTTTGCATAAGATAAGTCAACAAGAATAATATTACTTCATCCCAAATTATTATTAAATTATGTATTTTTGCTTGTTTAAATTGTGCAATATTACAGGTTGTTCTTTTTCGGAACTTGCGTATTCATTTTTGATATGGAATGATTTTTTTAATAAATAAGTTGAATGATTATTAAAGTCATTCAATAATGAGGTCTATAGGTAAAATAACTGCTTAACAATATATATATATATATATTTTCCTAAATTGGCTAATTTCATATGCATATTTGTGAATAAAACCTTTTAGCAAAGAATGCATTTAAAATCTGTAAGTACTCTCGACCTGTCAGCAGTGGCGTGCATTGTTTCACCAAAGGTAGGTTGTGCGTAGTTTTTCAAGTATAAGTTCCTTACTAAATTATAATTATTAACGGAATTATTATTTTGATTAGAAATTTGTCACCTTTTTTTTTATTTTTAACAATTTCTTGTAGTTCGTTTTCTTAGGATAGGCACAGCTTTTCAGCCTTTGTGGACTGCATGCCACTGCCAGGCAGTGGCTGAGTTGACATCGCCTCTGGGTCCCACCCAGGCGTCGTGAGTTCAATTCCTCACCTGGTTAAGTCCTCCATCATGACACAAGCGACATCTTCCGCTTGGTGTGATGGTAGTAGGTTTTTTCGTTTTTTTTAAACTACGAGCTCATCACATTGTGGAATTAAATTGATTATATTAAGTTCCTTAACTCACATAACAAGGATGGGTAACTTAGTAAGAATATGAACATTATATGTAACCCATGGATAATACATGTTTTATTCAATATTGACATGTTATACCTTGTCAAATTTTACCCATCAGAAGAATATGCAGGTAAAGATAACATTATTACCGCAATCTGAGTCCCCCGCTAACCAAGCGATTGCTCTTTCCACCAAACTATCTGTCAACCATCATCTGACATGTGTTCTTCCGATAAATATATATTTTTATAATAAAATTAAAATTTTGCACTATTTCAAACAATAGGTCAGTTCAAAGTCCAGTCGCAGCAACTGTTTTGTTGTGCATATTTCTAATAAATGGGCATTTTCACCAAAGTTTATACATTGCATTTTTGCTTTGTCCCACAATTTAGATTGATTAATTTTTTTTAATGTTTTATGGAATATCGAAAAGTTATATATTTTTAACAGGAAAATTTATTAATTTACTTTATTTAGTCAGTTAAACACAACTGTCGAACCTGGATATATTTTTAATATATATTATTTAGATCGATAAGTAGTGTGTATTTACCATGTCCCACTTCTACATTCAATCAAGAACTAACAGAAGAAATCTTTAACAAACTTAACATTATGTCAATAAAACAATTATACTAAAAAAACAAGAAATAACAACAATCACACATGAGAAACACTAGATCTCAGAGTAAAAAACACATACAACAAGAAACCATAAACACAACACTTGGACAAAAAACTTCTTCTACTATGGTACTAAACTCTACAACAAAATCCCACTATCCTTTAAAAATCACAACGACCACAATAAATTTGCACTGGAAACTTTAACATAGGTAGATCTGAAATAGAAAATATATTAACACCAAATATAGACTAACACCGAAACCACTCAACTGCACTTAAAACACCTCACCCAACAATTATTAAAATTTTTTTCATCAATTTAATATTTTGTAAATGAAATCTTCAGCACGGGAAATCCCCGTGAGGATATCGTTATTTATTATTTTGTTATAAAAATTTGATAATAAATAATATAATGTCAGTATAACAGAAAAGTATGATTGAATGTGGATGAAGGAAGAAATGTGTCAAGACAGAGGTATGTGGTGTTCCATCCTCTCCATATCCCAGCTGGGAAAAGGTGTGATGGTTAGTTAGGTACATCGGCAGTCCCTACATAAACTAAGTCATCTACAAAAAAGCAACTTTACAGGAGAGCTGTTTAAAGTAACAATTCTAACAACTTTTTATTTTTTTATTTTTTATTATTAGTCACCTGAAACTTAGTAAGGATATTACATATTTTTATACAAAGTTTATTAATACATAATTTAAAAAATATATAATGTACCTACGTATTTTATGTGTTGGCCTGTGTTTCCTACCTCTTACAACATGGGTCTCTTCAAGACCCAGGTTCATTCCTTCCTTTCTTCAAAAATACCCTCCACACAGCATCCCTAAAGATGACATAGAAAAAAATAACAAAAGAGCCATCACACAGTTTTTTCCGGGATGGTTGGCGGAGAGGGTGGACTACCGCACATTCCTTGCTTCATTCATATGACATCTCATACACACTCTTCTGTTATTCTGACTCTTGACATGACCCGATTCAACTACTTGATCATGTTGTGTCTTCCTTTGTGTCTCCGACTTCTTCTATCATTCAGTTTTCGGTCATATTTCCAAATTATCAGTGTAAGAATTGTGCCATCAGTGTATAGAATAAGAATTGCTTCGATAGCCAAGAAGTGCTGTGCCCACTTTTGGTGCAGATAATTATTAAACAATATAATTTTGATAAATGAAATTTGAAATTTTAGAAATCAGAAAAAGTGTTAATATTGAATTAAATATAATTAATAATCAAATATTTTTTTTTATAAAAACTCTCTTGAATTTATTTTCATATTAATGTTAATAAAAGTAATTTATTTTTTAAATTTATAATATAAATTTATTGTTCAATGTTTTATAATAATTTTTTATTAACATTTTTTTTTAATTACTTACCTACTTTAATCTATTTTTATTTATGTTTATAATTTGTCTATTCTTACATTATTGTGTTCTATGTTTATCATTTGTTTGTATTATTATTTTTTAGTATTCTATAAATTCTTGATGCCCATCTCGCATTGCCTATTTTGTACCACATGTGTGCTCCATGCGGCTTGTGAAGGTTTGAAAAGTTGGTAATGCCGCCTGCTAAAAAGGTTGTGCATCACCGTACATACATAGATCTTTCCTTTGTCCTACTTGGGTCTGGGACCCTTCGTATCGACAAAGCACCTCCAGGCGTCCCTGTCCTGCGCTACGTCTACGGTATCCGTCCATAGTAGGTCCAGCCTCTCCTCGCACAGCCTTTGAAGTTACTTCTCTCACCTGTTTCTGGGGCAGCCCACTGGGTGTCATCGCCCTGGAATAGCGAATTGATCCTCGAACGTATTCGCTCGTTCAACATCCAGATCTGGTGACCATCACCGCATTGCAATTTATATTTAATGCTTAATATCAGATGGATTTAGATAGCGTGAGAGAGTTTGTAGCCGTAGCACGGTGGTCAGTGGAAAAATGCATTAAGTTTCTGACTCGCTTCCTCTAGGTATGTCACGAGTGTTGCCAGCATTTGGAGAAATGATATGGCTAGTGAATTATAATTTTTTTTATACTAGGTACTTGCTACACTTTTCAACGCTCGGGTTATTATTTTAATTGCAGTTCCCCGTCCAAGCCCTCGTCGCTGTATTGCTACGAGGTGGAGCAGTTTGACGACGAGCTGGAGGGGGATGCGTTGGGCCGCGTGGCCATCGTGCCCCACGACCGTGTTCGCCGGAGTCGTGGCGTGTTCACACGCGAGAAGAACAAGCTCTATCTCAAGCAGTTCGTGGAGCAGGGCCCAGGCGGCGTCATCAGGATTAAGGTATGTACAATTTATTTGCTTTGTAACAATTAAATCTATGACATACTCTGTAATAGTGTAGTAACACTTTTATGACGTGATCACCTCACGAGAGTGTCAGCTGTCCAAAGCCAGTGTGACTGACAGAGAAAGGATGGAGGAAGGTTGTAAAATTTCGGACTGTTCACTGGAGTCGTGGCTATATAAAATGTTCAATTTAATTCCAATTTTTATTGGAAAGCTATATGTTTTCGTAGAACGCAATTACTTTGTGGTTTGACATATTATTAATTAAAAACAATAAATATTAATTTTTATATTAATAACTATTATTATTTTATTTTTTAAGACTTGTTTTCTTGATTTTATTTATACTAATAATAAAAATAATTTTATTTTTTAAATTCTTTTTAAAATTTGCTATTTAGTGTTTTGTAATAATAATTTTATTTTTTAAATATATATATATTTTTTAAAATTATTTAATTACTTACCCTACTTTCATCATCACTTAATGTTAATTTTTGTAATTTGTTTATTCTTACATTATTATTTTTCTATGTTTATTATTTGTCTTTACTTGTCATTAGTTTTTAGTATACTATGTATCCTGATGAGGGAAGCTTAGCTTCCGAAACATGTTGATATTTATATATTAAACAGTGCAGTGGTGTAAATAAAGTACTTCTTATTAATTTTGTTATTATATATGTAACTTTTCCTCTGTCTCACTGTTCCATTGTTTTATTTAATACTAGCTGAAGTACCCGGTTATTAATGGTTTGGGGGAAAGTTTTGAGGTTGTGATCAGTTCCCCTACCCAGTAGTTTTCTTATTTGAATGTCAAGTATGTGAAATTTCATCAAGAAGTACCAAAATTCTGCTTCATGGGATGGGAAAGGGGGATGGTTTTTCAAAAGTGAACTGTGCAAAATTTCATCAAGCTCGGAATAAAACTGTAGATTTATATACAAAACCAACACACACCTCCCGTCCGGGACATTATGTCTCCCTCTTATTCTATTCTGTCTCATCTATATATATTATCTTTAGTGTGGAGTAAAGCTTTTTTCAAATTTTGCCTTTCCTGTATTACCAATCGGTGTCTTGGTAGTACTTTCGAAAGTAATAATAATAATTGAATAATTCGTGTAGCGCCATTTTTGTGAAAAATCACCTAAAGGGAAGGGCTCTGTACAAATATTACTTCATATTCTCTATCTAATTATGTACAGATACAGAAAAACATCCCCACCTGGCAGGTCGCTTCAGATAAACACAGATTTATTAGAAAATTTTGAGAAAATACGATTTTTACAAATGCAATTTTATCCTTCTTTTCCATTGATATTACATTTATTAGAAGATTGGTATTTATAATTTTATTGTTCATTTTTAGCACTGGAGAGTATTTATAAAATTACCTTAAAAAGCTAAAGAATCTACTTAGGTTCAAATACGAAATTTTCAATATATATTAACATTTTTTTTTTTACACATTTAGAGTTATTTACAATGTCCTGAATTGTGGAAAGGTTTGGACTTTTTTCTTTTTTTTAACTTTTTGATAAGTTGTAGCTTGACGCATTTGCGCTCCAGTGTAACTTTTGGTAAGTACTAACCGGCTAGCCTAGCTAAGCAATTTACCTGTGCTTTTCTTCCATTTATGGATATGATGGTCTGAAAATATGAGTACACCTCATACATATCATCAAATTCTTACTTCATCTTCAGGTAATATAACCCCCCGACTCTGCATAAACAGGCTGTCCTTTTGATAGATTTCCCTATCTTAACACACGGATTGCAATCTTTAGAACACAGGCGTCAGGTGGGAATGTTCTCTTTGTTTTACCGGTATTTCAATGGAAAATGCTCTGAGGAACTAGCCTCATTGACCCCTTCGGCACCGGCGCAGTCTGGAAATGCACACCCAACTGTACACAATTGACATTTGTCATATGACAATGAGTTCTTTCCACTACTCGTTCTTGAGTTCAATAGCCCGTGCGTTGAAACGATTTGCCAGTCTCTGCGTTGCCTCCCTCCTGCAACATGAGTCTGGAAAAGACTTTGTCCTGTCCTCAAACAAACCCTCCGCACAACATCCTCAAAGGTGACATAGGCCCTAAGAGCATTTATTTTCCTCAGAGCCTCCTGTTTGAAGTTACATAATATTAAAAAAAAAACTTAGAAAAGCATGTACTCCCAACCTTCATCTATTTATTTCTCCCTCACTTTCCTTACTCTGCCCTCTGCCATTACGTCACTGATGATATTATGTTTTTTAATCCAAATCCAACTTGAAATCTTTATTTAGTTAACTTGGTAAATAAAAATCCATATTTCCTCCATAATCTAATCTGTGGTTTTCACAATCAGTAGGTGAAGTTATTTACCTACGTCAAAGCTGTGGGACTTGCAATGTGTTCAAAAACTCACCAAGTTTCAAGTGTACCCCAAAATGCTACTGACCCAATATGTTTTTAATGTATTTTGATCTAATAATAGCTGGAAAATGTAACATTTCCCGATTGATGAATGTTGACACATTCAATCTGCCTTTAGACAAGTATCTTAGTTGTATATGTTAAAAAAAAAACATGAAGTGAATAGACATTGCAGCGGATGTTCATGCGAACATCACACAGATGTATTGCTTGGATACAGCATGTTTCAAACTTGTTTTTTTTTTTTTTTACATGAATACCGCACAAGAGTCCCAACTGCTCCCAACCATCTGGACCCAGTGAGACTGGCATCCCCAATTGGGGATTGTTGAGGCTGAAGGTATTGGGGAGGGGACGGAGAAGGGGAAGAGGAAGGTGGGGGAAAATACCTGGCTATTCAGATCTGGTCACCAAACACGGCTAAAGCCATTTCAAGCAACGTTTCAGTTCTGAATGGTGGTCTTTCACCAGGGCGATACTGAGAGTATCTTCCACTCTGTAACGTACGCAAATATAGTACATATTATTTTTAAATCGATTAATTGTGAAACAGCACAAATTAATTAAATAAAATTTACTTGCGCACGCCGGGATTTGAACCCGCAACCTTCGGATTCGTAGTCGAGAGCCCCCTCGACTATGGAGACCGTCGTATGAAGTATTTTCTTGGGATCGTGAGCCCATATGTGGTGAATTCATTCAGCAAAGCTCCTATGGGAATATCGGGTTGCTCTGACCGTAGTATTCGGTCGCATGGATTTTAAATGGTGCGCTGTTTATAATGTGCTTATATTATAATGCAAGGTAGTCTTATGTTCCTGCACAACCGCCCTTTTGAAAAAACCCCCATTGCTAATAACTATTAGTAAGCATCTTAATAAAAATATACACAAGACGATAGGGTGTTTCCCAGTTACAATTTGCAAGGCATTGCTGTTAGGAGTGTGTCCATAAGCACCAATATACACAATTCTATGTTTGTATTAGTCACCTCAACTCTCATAGAGTGACCTATAAGGCATAATATAAACTGAAAGTAGGGGCATACTTCTGATAGAAGAGGGAGCCAGAAGAAGAATTACATATTTTCAGAAGACTACACTCATTTTTTACTCATTTATCCAGGAAAACACAATGGAAAAGTACAACATCTCCAAGGTGAAGTTCGACCAGATCTTCACGGGTGCCGCGCCCGAATTCCAGTCCTCCAAGAAGTTCGACAAGGTGACCACCATGGCTCCAGCCGCCAAGGCCAAGCTGCTCAACGGACAGAAGAAGCACCAGCAGACCATGGCCAAGTACATCACCAAGATTGATAAGTTTGAAGGTAATTAGTTTTTGAATTGCATAATCCGAGTCTTTCTGGGATTTGTATGCTATCACTATTATTAATCTTTGATGTAGGATGTGTAATAACACTCCTTACGTGGAATTGCATGGATATTAGGGCCAGAAAGAGGCGATTACTCGTACGATGAAATTGAACAAACCTTAAATATTTTATTTTTTTTAATATTAATTTTACAAAAGAAAAAATACAATGCAAAAAGTCCCGATAAACTACTTTTTTGTAGTTTGTCTAACGGGAGCTTGTTATTCATAACTTAAAATTTACAAAGCATAGGAAAGACTTTGATCTCATTCACATTTTCAAAATTATTAATTGTATTATTGATTCACTTGTTGCAACTCATCCAGTTCAACATTTACAGAATTGCTTTTCCTCAATCAACATGGGTACCATTCACCACTGTTGAGAATGTCGAGAATTGTTAACTCAAGCCAGGGCCTTGAAATTTTTAGTATCAGTCTAAATGATTTTTGCCAGTCTTTACGAAAATAAACTTATTTTCTCATTTAATATCTCTAAAATCATGAACTAGACCTAGACCTTGTTCATGCTTTGACTCGAATATTCTCTCTAATTTGTATTTTTGTCATTGCTTCATTCATATATTATGTGTTATATGTTTTATGTAATCAAACAATAAAGTATTAAATGCGGCGACTGCACTGGCTGAGTGATAAGAGTCCTTAGACCGGGGCCCAGAGAATGGAGATTCAAATCTTGATAAAAAAAATTATAAAATTTTACATAATATGTTGATTTGACTGACGTTAGAATTGATAGACTTGCCCTAAGTACATTTTAGACAGCTAGAGGCAAAGGTCACGTGACACCCATTTTGGCACCAGCTTAGTTCACTGCTGTCCAAATTTGTTTCACATGATTTTGACTGCGGTAAGCAAATTACAAAACATTTATTACGTGACGGCCTCCATGGACGAGGGGTAAGGCTCTCGACTACGAATCCGAAGGTCGCGGGTTCAAATCCCGGCGTGCGCAATAAATTTTATTTAATTAATTTGTGCTGTTTCATAATTAATTAATTTAAAAATAATATGTTGTATATTTGCGCACGTTCCAGAGTGGAAGATACTCTCAGTATCGCCCTAGTGAAAGACCACCATTGAGAATTGAAACGTTGCTTGAAATGGCTTTAGCCGTGTTTGGTGACCAGATCTGAATAGCCAGGTATTTCCCCACCTTCCTCTTCCCCTTCTCCTTCCCCTCCCCAATACCTTCCTTCACAACATTCCCCAATTGGGAATGCCATATCTCACTGGCTCCAGATGGTTGGGAGCAGTTGGGACTCTTGTGGGGTATTCATATAAAAAATAAAAAAATATTTGGTTTTGTAAACAAGTCAGACCTTTTTACATAATTGCTGTTTTACTTAAATGGTAGCACGCCTAGCTCGCTCCCCCCCTGATTGATTTCTTCCCCTCGAGTGGTAGGGCATCTTTATGTTTTATTTGCTCTCTTATGTGATTCGCACATATAATTTCTCTCTGTATCGAATTGGTGAAAGAATCGACAAGTTTCTTGTAATGGCTTTAGCTATCTTTAGTTATTAGATCTGAATAGCCAGGCACTTTATCTTGCTCAACTAATATCTGTCAAATGTGGCTGTTATTTTTTCAAACTCTCCATACTCAGTATTTAGTGAATATGTTTCTAGTAAAAGGTCATATTATTTTATTTTTTTAATTGTCAATTTTTGCAGGCACCAAACAGTCCAAAAATATGGAGATCACCAAAGATAAACTCAGCAAGCTGGATCACAAATCGGGCAAGATCCAGAAAGCCAAGGATGGCATCATGGAAGCCAAGAACCTCAAGGAGGAGATGAAGAGGGTGGGCGAGGAGATGAAGCAGAAGAAACTGGAAGAGAAGCTGAAGAAGAAGGAGAAAAGCGTGAAGCTCGCAGCCTACCTGAAGGAGTGGAACAAGCAGAAGGAAGATTTGGAACTAGAAGATCATAACGTAAGTGTTTTTTTTTCTTTTACTTACAAAATTCGAGTGGAATATTTGATGTATGCACCCTACTGTCTTCCGTGCATGCTTCCCATGGCTGTCGTGTGAGACGCTGTTGAAGTCAGCCGTTTACGCTCACTCCACGTGCTAGCTACAAACAGAACTGGAGCCATCTATTACTTTTAATGAGAACTGTTGAAGTTTTCATGAAAACCGTTATTATAGTAGATGCATGTTTTATTTAGGAATAGTTTTCCTCTTTGATATCTGATTATTTTCAAATTGGTTCAAAATTGGTAACGGTGAGATTAGATTGGAGGTGAAGTCAAATCTAAAGTCAAAATTTCAGCAGCCATCTTGAAATTCTAGAGTTCCCTACCGATTTGGTTTAAAATTAGTACAGATGAGGTTATGAGCGAGATGAACTCGAATATATAGTCAAAATATCAGCGGCCATCTTGAACTTCTAGAGTTCTTGACCGATTTGAGTTAAAATTGGTACTATTATGATCTCTTACCCCGCTACCCTTCGGCCGAGTTTGTTGTTCTGGGGGACTTCAATGTTCACAATGAACCATGGTTGATGTTCACGCGTTTAACAGACTCTGCTGGCCGACAGACAGAATCCTTTGCCCTTTGCCACGAATTGGAACAACTGATTCGGGAGCCTACAGGGATTCCCGATATCCAGAATCACCGCTCCAATCTGTTATACCTATTTTTAACCACCGAGCTACATGGTTATAGGATGTCACAGCGTCTTTAGGATCGTCTGACCACTCACTGCCTGGTGACGACATCAATCCCTATTAACTTCATACTGCCAATTGAGAGACTGATGAAAAAAGTGTGGCACTATAGGTCAGCAGATTGGTTCGGTTTTACTAGCTTACTTTAATGCTTTCCCGTGATCAGCTGTCTGTTTTCAGAATTCGGAAAGTCAACACATACGCGATGGATGGCTTCATTCAATCCACCGTTAAACAAACTGATGTAGGCTCAAAGCCGTGGTTCAGTCGACAATGCTCCAAAGCAGTTTGACTAAAAAACACGGCTTACTGAGCCTACAATACATCTTGAACGTAGGAAAACAGATCAGCATATAACAAGTTGGCAAAGGAAAGTAAGAGAAACATCAATAGGTCAAAATTTGAGCACGACCTACAGATTAGCAAAAAGCTGGCTACTTGGCCGTATGGTGGCAGAGCATTCCGGTTGCTAGCAGGCTCCATAGATCGCAATTTTTGCAAATCCACTCTGCAACCTACTTACCAGACCCGACGGTTCACTAGCGAACACCGCCACTGAAAAAGCTAACCGTTCAGGGAAAATGTTTGCTCAAAACTTGGCTCTCCATTAAGGCGCCGTCTGTTCCCCACTGCGGTTTCTATATAAAAAAGCTGAGGATCCGGCATCGAGATTCTCCACGTCTTACGGGGGTTCGATGTTAATAAAGCTAATAGGCCTAACAGAATATCTGCCCTGGTATTGCAGAGGTGTGCTGCAGAAATAGCTCCAATTTCGACAAAGCTTTTCAAAATGTCCCTGAAATGTGGCTCTGTGCCCTCTGGTTGGAAAAAAAGTGATCATTCATCCTATAAAGATGGTGACCGGTCTAACCCGGCCAACTATCGCCCCATAGCGATCACATCCAAGGTGATGGAACGTGTGATCAACAACAAACTGCTCCCCTGTCCCATACCTAAGACTGCTTTATTTGGCTCCACACCGTCCAGCCACCTATACTACCAATACTCCTTTGTCCTGCAGATTTATTAAATAGCAGTTCTTTGATGGTTGGATTTCTTACATTCTTGCTACATGTCCTGCCTAGGCGCAGCCATCAGTTTTATAATCCTTGTTATTAATTCTTTGACTTTTCAAACAATTAGTACAGCTCACGGCTGTTCCCATTATAAACAAATATTAAATAGGCTCCAAAGATTTGTCTTTGGATCTTCCTCTAAAAGTTTTTGCTGTTCTGATTTGCAGAGATTAGAGATTAGATTTATTTATTCTTGAGAGCAGTCTTTTGATTTGCCTTTGGAGACCGTATTTGTGTGTAGTGCTTATTTATCGCATTTTAATTCCAGGCACTTCCGCAATCCATCCCCGTTGAGATTCCCGGCCTTCCAAACAAGTACTTTGGCGACTTTGTGGCCATTCTGGAGTTCTTCCGGGAGTTCTCGAAGCCTCTGAAACTCCGAGACGCCTTCCACAACGGTGTGGACCTAGAGACCCTGCGCCGGGCGCTCATCACCAAGGAGGTGGCGGGCCCGCTCAGCGACATCACGCAGGTGCTGCTGCAGGCCATTTTCTCACTGCAGGATGACGAGGCTGAAGACTATAATGAGGATAATGTGATCCAGGATATCAATGGTAGGTGGCATTTAAAAAATATGTTATAATTTTTACATATTAATAAAAATCTTTTATTTTACCTTAAAAAAATAAAACATGGCGCGATGTCCCATGTTCCATAATGTTTTTCTATCAAAATCTCAGGTAAAGCCGGGAATTAAGTAAAGCTCACAAAACCTTTCCAAAGAAAAGAGTCAGTTAATCTTGCTTCTTTTCCCATCAGACATTGAAGAAACCCCCGAGGAAATAGGCATGACCGCCATGCGAGGGATCCAGCTGGCCACTGCCGCCTCCAAGTGGCCGCAGACTTACATGGCCACTCCGCTAAGCCAACTGCCCATCGACTCGCAGACCTACAGCGAAGTTTTAAGGTTAGAACACATGGTTTTTATCCTTTACCTTAACCATCATTAGAATGTAATGACTACCCCTAAAGATACATTAAGTAAACAAGTTCTCAACTGTCCAAATTATTTTTGAGCAATCTGGAGTACCCAGGACTCTTAATTTAGGTCCACTGCTCTTTTCTGCATTTATAAATTATATTTCAACACTGTAAAAAACACAATTTTTAATGAAGCTAAAACTGCTTCCTGCCTTCGGAAGAAGTTTTAAAAGTTCGGCAGTGACTCCATCACAAAGGAAAACTACTGGCGAAACATGCCTGAAAGTGTCCCTTTTTTGCTGAAAGTTACAACTTGTTTTATTTATTATTATTGCCTTTTACAGCAAAGTCTGCATCCCATTTAAAAGGTTTTAGGAGTTCGGCAATTAACTACAATTCCAAGAAATTATATCTAAAACGATACAAAAACTCAATAATGCTTCGTCATATTTTTGTATTTGAATGACTTTTTGTACCACCCAAAGTGTAAAAACTTACATTAAAATGGATTTAAAGAATTAAAAAATATAAAAGAAATTTGAATCCCGTAATAAATCACGATTTAATCAATTCGCCGATGCCGTTGATGAATGCAATCTAGTCCCAAATATTTACATGTGAAAACGTGGTGTATTTTTGACAAGTTCGATTTTTTCAAACAAAGATGCTATAAATAGATAGTTACGGGATTATAAGTTAATTTTGGAGTTGTTATTTTACCGCAGGGGCTTTTCTGTCGATTTATCTACTGGACATTATTGAACTTGCATTAAAACAGAAAGTTATTTAACTACAATAAAACTTCAACAAATGCACTCGAATTCCGGCAACGAATCGTGCATACGTTTAAATTTTGTCACTTTACGTGCGAAATCGAGATTGACCATTATTTTCTGGTTATTTTTTAAAGCAAAGATAATACGAACATCGTAAGTTAATTTTGGAATTGTCGTATTTCGTTTCTTTGCCGATTATGGAATCAAAAATATTGGAGAGTCTGTTGCCAGGGCTTATTCTTTAAATTTATTTAGATTGAACGTATTATCTTCGTAAGTAGGTATTCAATGGTCGTTTTTTTACGCTGCTACCATTTCTTCACCTCTTTTACTTACGGAATTCGTATTTGCTGACTGACTTTATTTTCTGAGGTCTAAACTCGCAATTGCCGGCAATTGAGTAATTTTTCCAGTTTTGTGCTACCTAAAATTGTTTCTTTCGCTTCCGATCTACCCACCCGCCGACATTGACATTTCAGCTTTATCTTTATCCAACTTTATCAGATTCCATTTTTATCTCAATGAAAATGAATATTGCTTGTTTATCAGTGGGCGGCCCAAGATTTTTGAGTTGGCAATGACTGAAAAATATGAAAGTATTGATTTTGTTGTTGCCGAAAACAATGAAATATTTCAAATTTATTTTACCCATGAAATTAAAAGGTCGTAATACTAATTACTATGTGTACTCAGAGGTGCAATTCTAAAAAAAAAATACTTAAATAATTGTCAAATTTGGATCCCACTTGAGAAGTTTTTTTCCGGTTCCTTGGAAACTTCTAAAGAAAGTTTCACTGTACTATAAAAAAAAAAAAAAACAAACTGATAATTGACACGACTCAACACCTCATTTTACCAACATCTCTTGCGTAGGCTGCACCTCCTGGCTTCAGGCAGCAGCGGTGGCGATCGCTGCGTGAAGTGGCGCTACCAGCAGCGAGGCGGTTACAGCTCGCAGGACGACCCTGGCCTCTGGCTGAGGATCCGGAAACCACATATCATTAAGGCTTTGTCACGGAAACACTTGACACAATTACCTCTGTGTAAGACATTTTGAATGCATTCTTTAAATTTTGACATGTTATTGTTTTAATTTCTTAACATTTTTCCATATTATAATTTAATTGATTTTTTCAGCTTACAAAATAACTATCATCACCTGCCTCATAAACCAGATCCTGAGTTACGCCACCATCAGAGATCTCATTGAAGAAAAATTGGAGAAATCCAAAAACCTTAAGCTGGACTTAAAAAGTTTGCAGGTAAATTTTAATTGTGATGATTATTATTGACTTAAAATCATTTGTGTCTTTGAAATATACCATTAAATCGACAGTTCTGTTTATTAAAAGTACATAAGACAAAGGACATATTTTAATTTCATATTCTCCATGAAGGTTGCAGAGAGAAAGCGTGAACTTGAGGTGATGGTCTCCCGGCAGAAGATAAAGCGCGACGCGGCCGCCAAGAAGGAGGAGGAAAAGTTGACGGGGGAGGCACTGACCGCCCTGGAGGCGCAAGCGCTGGAGGCCATCGAGGCCTTGGGCAAGGACTCAGATCAGAAGAAAGAGAGCTACGAGAAGAAGCTGAGGAGCATGCAGCAGGAGTGCTTCGGGTATCAGAGCTATCTTGGTAAGAATTATTATCTTGATACTGTGGTCTCGGATATCTTTAATTGGCATACCGACAGTATCGCATATCACTGGAATCATTACTAATACCTAATCGTAACTACCTATACCCTGTTCTATTGTTTTATGTATTACTACTTCACTGACATTGTCACTCAAAAATATTAGGCCGCTTGAATTTTATCATTCTATCTGCATGTAAAGCAATGTTATTTCTCTGTTTCTCCTCACCGGGAGTCCTCGATCTGCCCAAGGTTGTTAATCTCGGACCTTATGGATGGATTGAATATTATCGCGAAAAGCTTGATGCAAATGGGTTACTCGTTAAATGAAAGCACTATCATTGTTAACACTTTTATATATATTTGACAATTAATACATTCATGTTTTAACGAGGCTTGAATCTCTCTACACCAAGTTACTAAAGGCTGTTTACTGAGAATTAAGTCTGGAAAGAGGATGAATAATGCAGTTGATTTTACTAAGTCATTTAAACCATAGAAAAGTACAATAACTTTTTTTTTTAAATATATTTCTGGCTTTTATCTCAAGGGCCTTATGTCTAAGAGGGAAGGCGAATTTATATCACGGAGAGGGAAATTAAGAGAAAATTAAATTTTTATTTTTTTTAATTACTCTGCGCAGGAGGGAAATTATTTCCCTCAAGGCCTATATCATCTTTGGGTATGCTTTTAGAGTATAGGAAGGAATGAACCTGGATCTTGAAGACACCCATGTTGTAGCAGGGAGGAAACACAGAGGCCGGCAGATCATTCCACAGCTGAGCTGTTGAACACAAGAACGAGACGTAGAAGCGACCCGTTTTCATGTGACAAATGTCAACTATGTACAAATGTTGGGTGCGCGTTTGGCGTGTTTCCCGACTGTCCACCAGTGCCGAAGGGATCAATGACGCTAGTTCCTCAGAGCATCTTCCATTGAAATACCGGTAGAACAAGGACAGCATTCCCACCTGATGTCTTGCTCCAAAGATAGCAAGCCGTTTGTTAGGATAAGGGAATCTATCAAACAGACCGCCCATTTCTGCGCAGTCAAGGGTTTTTCAGATATTTTTAGGTTCCCGACCAGAGGTGGCTGTCAAATTCTACAGTGGGGCGAACTTGCGATTTGTACAGGGTCAGCAGTTGTGTACTATTAAAGTATCTGCAGATCCTGTACTGTAGGCTCAGCTTCTGAGAGGCTAACTTTATTCTGGCTTCGATGGAACCTCCATACCTGAATTGGTCACTTAGGGTTACACCAATCATATCAATTGGAGGCTTGTTGGGAAGATTTCTTTTGTTAAAGGAGATTAGATTGCCATTTTGATCCCTTTTCAATGTAATCAGACATGATGGTCTTTGAATCATTGAATTCAACGAGCTTATTTTTGCCCTAAGACGAATCCCTCTCGAGGTAACCCTCCATTCACTGCTTTAAAACCATCCGAGCCGTTGGAATTTGTGTGCCCTTTGGCGGCTTGTCAAACAAAAAGCTATAAATACTATGCACTGTTTAATGGTTAATACTCGATTGCAGGTTCCGACAGAGCACACCGCCGCTACTGGGTGTACGAGACCATCAGCGGGCTGTTCATAGAGCACGACGAGAGGTTCAGTGGCATTTGCATCGACACGCCAGTGCAGCCCAACCCTTCGCTGGCTACCGCTCCCCCCGAGGCCGCCCTCAGCTATGTTCAGAAACTCTTTGAAAATGAAGTTGGAGGTTAGTCAATCTATACTTGACTCAAACTTTGTTCACAGCCCCAAAATGACTCATTAAACAAACTAAACTTTGTGTTTAAACGGGGTGTTTCAAACACCTCCACCTAAATAAATAACAGGTCATCTGCCTTGTCAACCATTTTGATCTACATATATTTTTTACCGCTAGGTTACAGCGATAAGGAAAACGATGCTGAAAACAGTCCATCCAAAAAGCTAGAAGCCATTAAATCTCCCAAAAAGGCTGTCGCCTCCAGTGTCCCAGAGAACAACCTCAAGTTGATGCAGGAGCTGCTCATGTGCACGGCCAACCCGGCCACGTGCTCCGTGCACTCCAACACACACCCCCGCACGCGCTGGACCTTCCTCTACTCCCCCGAACACATCGACGAACTCCTCGGCTCTCTGAATAAGAGAGGCATCAGGGAGAATGACCTCAAGCAAATCATAGAAATAGAAAAGGATATCATTGTGAAGTATATCGCTAAGTGTCCAGCAAACCAGTTGAACCCAGCGCATGAGGTAAGTTGAAGATTTGTGTGTTTTCACATGGTCGATTCTTTCTGGGATTTCATGCCTATTAACTTTAATATGTGATGTAACCATTAATTGGTGATTTCAATTACTTCAAAATATGACATTGATTAAAGATCAATACATACCATGTGTTATTTTCTGTCTATCAATCTAATATTTTATTTAAATTGATGAATCCTTGAATATAGCTAGCTTTACACAACTTATTATTTCCACAATGAACCCCATATGGAAACCATATCTAGACCCATATGGAAATTCTTTGCTTTACACAATTTATTTTCATTGTGTAAAGCAAAGACAAATATTTCCTGGTTACGAATAACCTGACAATATTTGAAAATCTCCTACTACCATCACAGTAAGCGGAAGATGTTGCTTGTGTCGTAAATGAAGGACTTAGCCAGCCGAGGAATTGAACTCACGACGCCTGGGTGAGACCCAAACGCGATGCCAACTCAGCCACTGACCGGGCAGATATAGTTGCCACAAAAGAAGAAATAATATTTTGGGACGGTACTTCACCAAAATAAACACGGTCTAGTATATAGTCTAACATTTAATAGTATGCAAGGAAGATAATTACATAGAAAGATCTTTTTTTTTTTCCTGAAATTTATGTATCGAATTAACCATGTATTAGATGTTAAATAAATAAAAAAACCAAATCCAATTCACAGATATGAATAAAAAAACAAATTATGATTTTATGCGTTGTTTTGTTAAAACAAACTGTCTTATGTGAATATGTTTTGCCATATTGACATTTTGTAGTTCCACAATAATAAATAATAATAATAATAATAATAATAGTTGGATGACTTGTATAGCGCCGTTTTTGTGAAAAATCACCTCAAGGGCGCTGTACAAATATTTCTTAACTAATTATGTACAGACAGATACAGAAAAACATACTTACCTGGCAGGTCGCTTCAGATGAACACAGTTTTAGAAAAATTTAATTAAAGAGATGATAGTTTTACATGGTTATTTGTTTCTCCTTTTCTATTGATGTTACATTTATTAGATGATCGGTGGCACAAGAAGAGTTGGTATTTATTGAATTATTGGTATTAATTTTTAGGACTGAAAAGTATTCATAAAATGAATTTTAGGACTCGAAAATATCTATAAAATTACTTTCGGCGTAAGAAGCTTTTACTAAATATTAACGTTTTTATTTATTTATTTTTTATTTTTTTATTTTACACTTTGGATGTTTACAGTGTTGCGGGCTGTGGACGCATTTGCGCACCGATGCGTGAATTTTTAATTATATTTTTATTTATTTAATGACTTTAGGTAAGTACTAACCGGCCAGCCTAGCTAAGCAATTTACAGGTGAATTTATGGATACGATTGTCTGATCTACAATTAAATGCCAACCTATACCTGTAATATTTTAAATATATTCAGAAATAAACGCGCAACATTTCCACATGATACGTCAAATAATAGTTATGTAAAACAAAGACAACTGTCAAATATTGCATGCCAAACTGGATGAAAATCGGTATTAAAAATAGAAGGAGTTCTCTTTTACATACCGAATCCATATGGAAAAACCACCCGTATGAATTTTTTTTTTGTTAAACTCCCATAACACTGACATTAATAAAAGCGTATTTAATTTTCTAGTGCAATTGATATTGCTTAGCAAAAACTTTAATCTGAATGATAATGCAAAAATATAACCGAATGACAAAATTAATTAATGATGCATTCTTTTGACACAATGAGGAATGTTAATTCTGCATAGAATAAACACAAGACTGCCACACGCCTCTTCCACATAATGCATTGACTTCAGAGTGAAATTCAGTAATACTCTCATGCGCTTAGGTATGTCGAAATTTGTGTGGTTACCATCGCTGCCTGTGGGAGACACTTTTTTCAATCAATTTAAATATTTCAACATTTTTAGTTTTTCTATCATCCCCACTGACTGATTGCAATGTCTTTTATCCCCAGGCTCTCTTAGCGGTGAAACCCGAGGTGCAGACCCGCATGACGAAGAAGTATGTGGACTCCAATCTGAGCTTCCCGCCCGGTACTGACCCCTCTGAGGTGCTGGAAATGTCACTACGGGATGCCGTCATAGACTTGGAGGAGAAACTCTTCATGGGATGCCTCGGGGAACTGCAGATCAAGGTATGCCAACTGTGCCGTAGACATACACCTTCCCTAATTTTTCCAAGTTTTGCCAATTTTTGGCCGAATCTTGCAGTTGCCACACTTATCTGTGTGTAACCTTTCCTTCTCTTTCCCAACTAAGAATGCCATAATGTAATTCCAACAGTCATAGTCCATCTTAAGGTCGGAGATAATAATAATAATAATAATCGGATGATTTTTATAGCGCCGTTTTTGCGAAAAATCACCTCAAGGGCGCTGTACAAATCTTACTTCCTATTCTTACATTATTCCTATATTAATTAATTTTTATTTTTTTTTGGACACTCATTACACATTATTTATAGACCATATAAAGAGATGCAGTTAGATTATCAAAATCAAATACGGCTTGGTCTAAGTTTTCATACATGTTTAATTGAAAAAAAAGAAAAAAAAACTCTATTTATTCCTTATGATATATTGCAAGGCGCTAATACAAATGATAGGAGTTATGTGAAGTTGGGCGGCGGGTGGGGACTGGGGCCGGGGATACTGATCCTTTCTTCCAATCTTCTTTGTCTTTGTTGGTGACGGGACGCTTGGTGTTGGTTTACCCGTACGCCAGGTGGTGCTCGTCGGCCGGCTTCAGGATCTGGAAAGAGTACATCAGCGTGTCGTCTATTTCTCGCCCCAGCCGGTGGTATCCTTGTTGGGGTCGGGCCACAGCAGATCGCGCAACCTTGTCGGGCACGTCCGTGGGCCGCATGATGCACCGGATCTGCTCCGTGAACTGGAGGTCAGAACTCAGGTCGCCGTGACAGCAGAAGATCTTCTCGTCAAATGTTTTTTATTTCCTATTGCGCCTTTCTCGGTAGCCATGAAATCTAATTTTTGCGGATTGCAGTTGTGGTACAACGTTCAAGGTTATACAATTATATCTTTGCAGCTATTAAAGGCTCCAAAATAGCACATTCACCATTAAGTTTGAGTTTGAGTTGTCTAGCTCAGTCGTATATTGTTTACAATCACCATAGTTCAAAGAATAACATTGTAAATCATTCACTCTGGGACACTTTTAACAAGCAAAGGTCTTTTAACAAGCACATGTGGCGAACGCCTTCGGCCGATGACCGATTCTTTTGGGTTAATTTAGAACAACGTGACAGATTTGAACTTAAAATATTTGCTTTTTTATTTGATTTTTTATTATAAACTTGATTTAAGCCCGAAACGGCCACACTAAAATTATATGATTTTTATAAATGTAACCTAAAAATTATTGCGGTTATTTTATGCTATTTTTACACCGGGAAAATTAATAACTTCCTAATATTTCCGAGATAAATCAGGAGCGACTATAAAACGCAGCCGGCAGCCACGGGGGCGCCATGATGATAATGACGAAACTATGGATTACAATCCTGCATTATTTTAGGATATGCGGGATCCCATACTTATTTATCCGGGATTTGCCGGATTTACTTACAAAAGAAATAATATTAAACCCTATGCCAAGAGTTTATAATATTGAGGAAAATAACGAATCTGGAGATGAAGAATCTGAATCTGAGGACAATTTGCAAAAATCTACTAATCTATCGTTGAAGGAAGAATTATAGATTAACACTTTGTCTGCGGGGAGATTCGATTATATAACAAACTCCCACTTAGTATCAAGTAAAGTAATTCAA